>JASDQU010010013.1:336826-352443 GCA_032191745.1 Picea mariana | reverse complement strand
AAAAAAGACCAAATTTATGCCACATGAGTAGATAATAAATTTTGGATGTAATTGAACGACATGTTTATCACTTCAATGCACATTAAATGACATTGCAAATTTTTTATGCTAGTATGTAACCAAAATCTCACTACCCGCTTCAAATATCTTCATTTTGTATCACATATACTGAAAGAAGTATCACGCCCATATGTGGGAATTGGATTACATTAAATAAAACCAAGTTCTCTATTTCTTCTACAACAAGAACCATGATAAACCTAAGCATCTTCAACATCATGTTATTATCTAGTGTTTACATCCATAGCACAAACCCTAGCATCACAATATCAAACCCTAACATCACATAAGAGAAGTATCTTCACAACTCTCCCAAATTAAGACAATATTGTATAGGGTGATCAATGGAATGCACAACCTCTATCAATTAGGGTGACATTGAGAGAAGTAGAGAACCCAAAATTGTATGCAAGCATCAAGAAATTCATTTAAGTTCAATAAGAGAAAATGAAATTTTTACATTAAGGAGACAAAATTGGAAAAATATTCCCTGAGTGTGTGTAGATATCATGTTCATGTTGGACATTCCCAAACAAACTTGTAGGAGTTTATGACACTCAATTGTGTTGCTAGGTTTGGTTTTTATGCCCCTAGCACAAATTTGCCATGTGTCCTTTGATAGCTTCAAGAAGCGAGTTACAACTTACCATAAAATGATAATCGAGACTCAAATTAATGAATCATTGATTCTAATGGAATTGTGACATCAAATTATAGATAAGGGAACTCCTTTCCCTTGAGTCCATGGCTGGATATTTTTGTATTCAACAATTTTCAAAACTATTTTTTCTCTCAATGAAAGACAATGCAATATTTGCATCAAAAGGTAAAAATTGGAAAATATGCCCCAAGAGTGTGTGGATAGCATGCTCACATTGACCTTTTCCAAAATCACTTGTACAATCTTATAACACTCAATTTTACTAGTCAAATTGGTTTTTATTCCCACGGGACAAATTTATCATGTGTCCCTAAATGGCTTTAGGAAGCAAGTTGCAACTCACCATAAAATTATAATTGGGAATAGGATAGATGAATCATTGATTTTGTTGGACTTTTGACATCACATCATATCTAGTGGTGCCCCTCTCCCATGATTCCATGGCCTAGAACTTGGTTTATTCTGTTATTTTTAGAACTAGGGCTTTGCTCAATAAGAGACAGTGCAATTTTTGCAACAAAGGGTCAAAATTTGAAAACTAAGCCCTGAGAGTGTGTGGAAAATGTGCACAAGTCGGCCTTACCCAAACACACTTGTAGAATCTTACAACACTCAATTATACTACTCAGATTGGTTTTTATACCCTCGACACATATTCACCATGTATCCCTAAACGGCTTCAGGAAGTGAGTTGGAACTTGCCATAAAATGGTAACCAAGACTCAAAGTGATGAATCATTAATTCCATTGATTTCATGACATCATATTATAGCTACGAGTTCCCGTATTCTTTGAGTCAATGGCCCGGAGTTTGTATTATTCCACGATTTTTGGGACTAGTGTTTTGCTCAATAAGAAACAATGCAATTTTCACATTAAAGGGTCAAAATTGGAAAACTGTACCCTGAGAGTGTGTAGATAGTGTGCTAATGTTGATCTTTCCCAAACACACTTGCAGGAGCTTATGTAACTCAATTCTACTACTTGGTTTGGATTTTATCCCTTGGGATCAATTCACAGTGTGTCCTTGAGACACTTGACCTAAACGCAATTGGGGGTTCAAAATGCAAATTGACAATAAAAAAGAAGTATTATTAGTTGTAGCATGCTTATTTCAAAGGGTCCATCCTCCCCGTGAAATCAACGAGGTCAAAAGAACCACCCCTCATATTTTGACCCACGGATCCAAAGGTTTGTGTTATCATATCATCTTGTGTTTTTTCATCATCTTGTGATTTGTATCATATCATCTTAGGCTTGTAATTGAAGTAGTAGAAATGGTATTGCAATATTTAATTTACACCAAAAATCACTAAGGATATTGAACCCGTGTACCCCTATGATTTGAGAATCACTAACATTCTAGGAGAAGATGACCCTATGTGAAGACTTTATACACTCAACATCATTTGACTCATGTGTCATTGAGTTGAACACCACCCAATCGACTTCGTACTAAAGCCAGCATAGGATATTTTGGTGCACTATAGTCTATGGTGTGACAAATTACTTAAGCAAACAAGACATCAAAAAAATGAATACAAAATTAATCATATACATATGGGCACAATAGATTGGGTAATAAATCAATTCAACATCCTCATTATTAAAGTAAATCTATATAACAAGATACCAATAACATGTAACTTTGACAACAACAAAGAATTAACCTCGTGAACCATTTTACAATTTAAAGATGGGGTATAAATAATATAGTAAGTGGATACAAAGTGTAACACCCGAGTTTTGATCCCCAATGTAGCATTATATATTTGTAAATATTATGAATGGTTGGGGGCCAAGTGACATAATATGTAAACTTTGTACATTGAAAATAATAAAAATGAAACACATCGTCGGTTGTAGATAGGTAAGGACCAAAGTAATGGGGGGATATGATTCCACAAGAGAGGGGGATTAATGGGGGGTTAGATGGGTTTTCATATGTCTTGAGTCATGGGTCTTCATTAATCAGTTTTTCATTTATCCATTTATCCCTTTGACTTATTAAGCACTCAAATCATTGAATTCATGTAAGAGATTGAGTGAGGAAGCCATCCCACTAAGTCATGGAAGCAGGGGTTGAGTGTAATCATCTTTGGGGGGGAAGAGTCAAGAAAACATTGGAAAAGAGAAAATTCGAGCAGATTGGTAAGAGAGCTTTTATAGTTAGCAAGAAAGAAAAAAAAAGAGAGCAGAGTGATGTAGAAGAGTGGCCATCCATAGTGGGTATCAAGGACAGTTTGTTGAAGCTAGTAATTGTGCTAAGAATGAGACTAGTATGTCTGTGAGTGAATTTTATGTTTAGAAAATTACCGAAGAAAAAGTGAGATTGTTGTGTAAACACTCATGTTGCAGATGGATTTCATGGAGCCCCTAGTAGAGAGATTCAATATGCGGATACATATTATATATTTATCTTCCATAGAATGAATTTGTAACCATTAAACTTCTCAATATATCCACTTTCATTGCCATTATTCAACTATCTTTAGTTGTTTTTTACTTGGCCTCAATAATTCTAATGAATCTAAACACCTTTGTCACAAACTACCATCAATTCTAATGAGGACTCTAGAACACAACTCTATAATTTGGACGTCTATGATACCATGAAAAATTTGCTACTTAGTAATCTGGGGCTAATGGAATTGCTTGGTTAGGCTACTCCTCTACACACCTATTTGTAGCGGCTGAACCAAAGGAGAAAGCGAGCCATCCCATTTCCGCCTCGTTCCCTCGTGCTCCCTCCACATGGTGGAGTGTGTCAATCTGTGTCCTTCACACTACTAAATTTGTGAACAAAACAACTGAAATTTGGCTGCAAATGAAAGAGCATATGTCGTTTACTTTTTGCCTCTTGAGCAGTGAGGAAGCCAGACGAATCGTAGCCTCATAAGAGCCTCAAATTTGGAGGTCCTACCTTGGGTTTGAAGGAACCTGTGGGTAACTTGGAATCTACCACGGTCCACTTATATGATATGAGGAGCTTCAGCTGTCTGACTACTAATTAACTTCGGCCTTTTTAGTAATTTTAATAGAATTTATATATCATATTCTTGTAATATTTTATTTATATATTCAAAATTATATTATTAAGGAAAAAATAATATAATACATTTATTATTATATTTAATAAATTTGTTAAAAAAAAATAATAATAATAAAATAAATTTGTAATATATTAATAAGTGTTATTAATCATTTTTTAATGTATTAATAAATTTTATTTGAATGATTAAAAAGAAAATTATTATCTTTCTAATTTACTTTATAACATTTATCAAAAAAAATTTATTTTTATATTAAGTATTTTATTTTAATTTTTTATTTTAATAGATATTTATATAAATAGTTATATAATTAAAAAATTAAAAATTACCATATTATATTTTATTAAAAATAAACATACAAATTAATATTGGAAGTTTGTACTATTTATTTTTTAAATAGACATACAAATTAATGTTGGAAGTTTGTACTATTTATCTTTTAAATATTGGAAGTTTGTACTATTTATTTTTTAAATAGACATACAAATTAATGTTGGAAGTTTGTACTATTTATCTTTTAAATATTGGAAGTTTGTACTATTTATCTTTTAAATAGATATACAAATTAATGTTGGAAGTTTGTATTTTTTTTCCCTTCAAATTTGGTTGGGAGTTTCTCCTCTCTTTTAAGTGACTTATAGGATTTTTAAGTAATTCAAATTAAAATTATAGAGATAATTGTACTAAGAAATATTATATTCAAAATTTTCAAGGGTTTTTTTATTAATAACCATAAAATTTGTTAATTGAGTATAGTTTGAGTGATTATGAAGAAAGTTGTTACAAATTTATGAATATATTATTCTATAAATTAAAAAAAAATGGATATATTATCTTCATTCGATACGGTAATATTATTGCATTTCATTCAATATGATTTTGATTATGCCATTTGAAAATTATCATCACATGCTTTAACGATTGGCATTACCTACACCAAACCTCATGTTGATGTGATATCATCCTCCCTCATTTTGGTAGCACTCTCCTTCTCATGGTGTGTATGTATTGTGAATAACCTCACATGCATGTGAGAAAGGGGTTCTTTATAAGGAACTACCCACACAAAAATCTTTGTTAATGTGGAAGTTAGTTTGTGCCATGTCAATGAGCATAGAAATTGTGACAATATGTCTATTGTCAGTAATTTCAATGGCATGGTCGATGTCATGGTCATGTATTGTCGGCCCTATTTGATTTATTGTTGGTATCTATGTAATGTCTACAATGATATATTAATGTAGTGCACATACCTTCTATTTCTAATTGTGTATTTATTATGAATGATCCCACATGCATAGTGTGAGATGGRGGTGGTTTATAAGTCATTTCTTGCATCAAATATTTTAACAATTTTGGCACTAGCTTATTTGGCATCCAATCTTRRGGATGATATTATAACATCCTTCGTTACTTTGACACTAAGGGTTGATGTTATAGCATCCCCCCTCCATCTGACATAAACATCACTGGTAATTTTGGTGTCAAACCTTTGGAGCAATTTTTAATGTCTTAACATTGTCACCTTCTTTGGGGTACCAATACTCGAGTTTCAAAGTTAACATGAGCATCACCATTAATTTTGATGTAATACAATTTGGGACATATTCAGTGTACTAACATCATCAAAAGTTCCATTAATGTATCTTCTAAGCATTATTTGAATCAAATAGTTTATATCTATGTTATCTACAATTTTCAGTGTATTATCATCAAAATTTCCATTATTGTATCTTCTAAGCAGTGTTTGGATCAAATAGTTTCTATCTATGTTATCTACAATATGGTTTCAATGTGTTGGCATATACCTATATATTTTCCTCCTACACCAAAAAACATGTTAATTTAAAGTTGTACCTCGAGTTTTTTTGTATTTCTCTCCATATTTAATATAGATTTAAAATCAAGATAAATCTATTTTCGTTAAATATGTTCTCATAAATTTTCATTAGTATCTAAATGTCAAAATGTAACTTAAAAATAATACTAAACTAACATCCTAACGACGCATGTGATTAGATAAAAATGGTCTCTTGGATCAAGAAAGGTGACTATAACATGGAGAGAACACACCTCATCTTCCCAGGATATTGCAATGGTGACAAAAATGTAAGAAAAGATATTGCATGGATGATCAACTAAGTGAATAACTATAGCATGGAGATAACACACTTTGTTTTCACTTGTGAGGATGATAATGTCACCATCCATAGTGATTCTAGAACAACAACCAAAATCTACCTTGAAGTGATGAATTTGATGATAGTTTAAATGATTGGGATGATAACTTTCTCGTATTGATGACTTCAAGGGAAGCAACAATGGAGATTTGACTGGAAACATCAATCTAAAGGAGAAATATGAGGGTGTTTCAAATGATGATGGTGTTAATAATGATGAATATTTTCCTCCAATAAGGTAACTTAAAGGCACCAATATTTTCAACTTAAAGGCGAGTTCCAACTCACTTACAAAAATATTCCGTGTGGATATTTTCAAAGCAATGATAATGATGATGATGGTGGTGGAGACTTTCCTCCAAGTGGAAAATTTAATGGCACCAATGATGATGATTTTACTCCAAGTGATGTTTTAAAGGCACCAATGATGATGTTTTTGACGACGAAGACTTTCATCCAAGTGGTGAATTTAATGGAACTAATAGTGTTTAAGATGATGATGATTTTTTGACAAGTGAAAACCTTCATATTGAATCCAGTGACATTGGTGAGGATGGTGATCATTTTCCTACTAAGTTTGATAATCCTCTTAGTGAGGAGATTATAAATGAAAAATATAATGGTCTTAGGAATAAAGATCATGTTCTAAGTCATTCACGTGGAGCAACTCAACGTAGTTGGCATTCTCTTGTTGAGTCTCCTAACAATGTTGAGCATAATTATAGCCAGGATTGTATTCCTCCTAGTGATGAGGATATCCCTGCTAGCGAGAATGATGATATTCCAATAAACATAATAGAAACAATACCAATAAACATTGCATCTATGACTAGGACCAAGACCAAGAACATGACTAAACCTTTTTATATCAATCCAAACTACTCCAATTATAAAAAGTCTAAGAAATAAGTGCTTATGAGCTCAAGTTTTCTTGGTGATTTGATTTCAAGTGAATGTTGTCCAAAGAATTGTATGGAAGGTATAAACCACCGATATGCCTTCAAGAAAATTAAAACATACTTATAAATAAATAAAAGCATGAAAACCTTATATTTTGGGGGGTGTGTGATAGGTACAAATACAATTATGATTGTCGCATTGGAAATTTTCTACTTTGAGAAAATGTATTCAAAACAATTCACTCATTTGATAATCTTTGTCTATCAAAAATACAAACAAGACTAGAAAAGGATCCTACCTTTTATTCAAAATCACATCATGGACAAGATATCAATCCATTAACAAAAATTGCAATGTCATGGATGCATGACTTATTTTTCAGGCATAGAGAGTTTATACCAAATAAAGACATAGCACATATTCCATATAATTTTTTTAAATGGGAAATCTACAAATTATACAAACAATATGCTAAAGGTGCTAAAGGAAATGGTAATTTCATTACATATGCATATTTTACAAAAATATGAAAAAAAAAAACAATTCAACAATCTATGTATTCCTAAGAAGTCAAGGATGGGAGTTTGCAGTGCATGTGCTTCTCTTAAATCAAGAATGAATAATTCAGAAGGGATGGAAAGAGGTGTCTCTACAAAATTAACTCTTGGAATTGGATAATTATAAATTATAAAAACATGTTACTAATATTTTCATTTTATGTTATTTGAATATTCCATTATCAAAGCACTTCAAGAACATCACAATCAGCAATCAAATGAATGACAAAAGTTTTACAAACATAATATCTAATTTCAATAATCGATGGCATGGATCAGATAAAAAGCATGTTTGCCACATTTTGTACATACACTAAAGAATTCAAAGGAGAAGAATTGTATTCAKTTTCACTTGGTTGGTTGTATGGTTTTTAATGGTAAAATGTGTCGAAGAGTTTATTCCACATCTCCAAATATTCACAACAATGAAAATCTAACCATCACCACAATTCATCATGTGCTTACTCATTGGTCTGATAACGTTCCTTAAAGTGTGTATMTACAATTGGACAATGCTAGCCGTGAAAAAAAAAAATCAAATTGTGTTTGGATATACAAGTATGTTTGTTAAACTATGATCTTTCAAAAGACAAAAGTTATATGCCTTCTTGTTGGATACACACATGACCATATCGATCAAATGTTTAATTTTTTTGCAGCAACAATGAAGAGAAATACTATGGAAAAAAACATTGAAGAGAAATGATGTTGGAAGCATGCCATCATTAATTGAAACTATTAAAAAATTGTACTTTCCACACCCTATTTTTTACACAATGGAAGAAATTATTGACATGCAAAAATTTATTTCAAAATCACATGGTAAATAAAAGTGCATTGAACAACCTAATGACATTAGCTAAAAAAATCAATTATGTATAAAAAGTGTTGATGATAAAACACTCATATAGGCAAAAAATACTAAACTAGTGCAAAATGGAGGCCTTCATCGGGTTTTTCATTTCTGAAGTTCACAATCAACTACTGAAATCCATAATGTACAAATACATAATAGAGATCTTAATTATATTGAATGCTTGGAAGAGATTAAAAAGTGTGTGTGTGTGCGTGTGTGTGTGTGTGTGTGTGTGTGTTGTTGTTGTTGATTATGTTTGGTGGGATTTTTTTTCAATGATCAAACTGACATAATTTCAAGCTCAAAAAATGAAGATATATTTTTGAACACTTTGTTTAGTTGGCCACAAAGTATGTCAAATGAACATGAGGAAAGAAATGGTGTTAAACAACATGAATATTGAGATTTTATTGAGCCTTCACAAGCGGAGAAAATAGAAATGTATATTTGGTCTAGAATATCATATGCATGGTGTGAAGCCATGGATGGCATTTACATGGGCTTGGTACAAGATATTAAGGAGGATGGCCTGATTTTAGTTTTAGCTACTTAAGATCCACATGCTTATCCATTCTAGATTGCAAAAGTTATGAAGTTCAATGAAGAAATTATAGTAGTTGAAGTACATTGTTATGAAAAAAATACACATCGATTTAATGGTGTGTATAAGTGAAAGATGGTTGTCAAGAAACAAATCAGTAGAAAGATAAAAATAAAGGATCAAAATTTAAATCGTCACTGTACTGACATTTTAAAATTATAATATGTTGACATACTTATGACTTCCACTTAACAAAGAGAAGCATGTTTCACTGCAATGCTACAAAAATTATAGAGAGATTGCTAGCACAGGAAATAGTTGCAAGATGGGACTCTAGTGAACCTATTCATAGATCTAGAAAGCTTCTAACATAGAAAATGTTGGGCATACATGTAGACTGAGATGGTGCACTCATTGATAATAGAGAAGAATATATGTCATATATATATTCCTTCAATAATTTCTAAAGATAATGTAGATTTTGATGGTGCTTTAGAATCCATGAATTAACTTCAATAATTGTATGAAATATTTTATTCATTTTTTATTAATATTATATTTGTATGGTAACTAAAGTAGTGTTTGATAATATTCAATGAAGTTATGAAGCATTTATGTAACATCCCCAACCCCAAGTTGAGGCACACCACACAAAATTTCTCTTAGATACTTGTAAGTAACATTCCCAGCCACCCATTTGAGGCACACTACCACCAAATTCTTCTATGATAGCTTATCAATCAAACCCATTAGGTTTTGTAACCACTGGTGTACACTCTGTCAATCATTCATTATATTTATGAATACCATCTCCACAATCCTTCAGTTGTCCCACTTCTCTTCCACAACTTCAGCAAAAGGTCATACAAGAAGTCTCATAGCTCTATGATACTTAGAATACAAGGTTTATCTCATGGAGTTACAGGCCCCCACAAGACCAAAACATAGGGAAATCTGCCCCAACAATCCTCCCACCCAAGGATTCTTGCTTCACAGGCCTGACATCCTACTTTTTCACAACCCAAACCACCAATGATTTACAAGGTATAAACTCTAACAACTTGTACCTCACTCTTTTTCTATTTTGTCCCACAATAAGGAACACAGTCTTAGTCTCACACTATAATCAATTTTAATTATTCACAAAATATCCCCCAACACACTAATCATATAGCTTAAGTATGCATGTAAACAACATGACAAGTGGCATAAAGGTAACCACTTTCTCTCCCTTGGAAATTCATCCCTCCCCAAGACTTTGGACACACACACATCAGCATGACATAACTTTAGGATTGAAATTTTGGGAATATAATATTATATTCATTAGGATTATCCTTCTATCACAATTCCTTTAGGCCATGTTTTCCTCTCATGGAGTCCTATCCCCCCATACTCTTTTCATCCCGAGGTTTGCAGCAATGATGTATTTTTATTAATAATGACATTATGATTTATAAAATAAAAATCTTGGCTCTCTAGCCATATCTTACAAGCTCACCAGTGTCATATCACATAGGCATTATGGCCTAAGCATACACACATACAAGGCACTCTAGCCCAAAAATATCATTCTCACCAACCTAACAAAAATATGAAGAAATACATTCAAGGTTCTACCTAAGGTGTTACATTCCCCTCCCCCTTATGTTATGCATTGTCCTTAATACATGTTGTACAATGTTCATTCAAAATTATTCAAAAAACTCTAAAAATATGTGGGTACTCTTCCTATGTGATGTCCTCATTCTCCCATGTAGAATCTTCAAGACCATAACAAGTCCATTGGACCTTTACTATTTCTATTGCTATATTTCGGAGTATCTTGATTTTCTTGTCCAGTATGCACATAGGCTAAACTCGTAAATCTCCTTCTTGCTCCACCTAAATCATATTCCAATCAATAACATGATTAGCATCAGGCACATATTTATTAAGCAATGACACATGGAAAATGTTATGCACATGCATAGATGCAGTTAACACTAACATATAAGCAACGGGCCCAATCCTTTCCAGAATTTAAAATGGCCCACAGTAACGTGTTTCTAGCTTTGAACATTTTCCCAACTTCAAGGAACTTATTTTGGCCTTCACTTTTAAGAATGCATGGTCACCCACTTTAAACTCTCTATGTGTTTTTCCCTTATCATCCTAACTTTTATGCCTGTCCTGGGAATCTTTCAAGCTTTGCATAATCTTGGCCATCTTCTCTTCCATTTCCTTGAGCATCTCACACCCAACAACTGCTCTATTTTTTAGATTATCCTAGCTCAATAGAGTGTTTCACTCTATGCCATAAAGCGCCTCAAATTGACTCATCTTTAACAATGTATGATATCCATTTTTTTAAGAAAACTCCACCAAATGGAGATATTCTTCCCACTGGGAAGGCTTGTCCATCACATACATTCATAGCATATCTTCAATCACTTGGTTGACTCTTTATGCCTGCCCATCTGTCTCCAGGTGCTATGTAGTAATAGAGTTCAGCTTTGTTCTATATCATTTGAATAGACCTTTCCAAAAGTTTGAAGTGGACTTAGGATCTTTGTCAGACACAATTTCCTTAGGCACACCATGCAGCCTGGAAATTTCTTTCATATACATGTCTACAATATTTATTGTCTTATGTGTCATCTTTATTAGCACAAAATGAGCTTCCTCGATTAACTTATCCACCACCATCATCATTGTTCTGGGAAGCTTGGTGATAAAATTCATTGTAACCACTTCATGTTTCCACTCAGGAATGGCCAATGGATGCAACAATCCAACTAGATTCCCCTGCTCAACTTTAACCTTCTGAAACTCCATGCATTTGGTTGTATAATCAGCAAGATCTTTCTTTATGCATGTCCAAAAATATTTCCCTCTGACAACTTCTAAGGTCTTCTGATATCCTGGGTACCCGGCAAAAGGCACCTTATTCATTTCTTTCAACACGGTACTTTTCATCTCCAATACATTCAGTACATACTATTTTCCCTTTTACCTAAGTACTCTATTTTTTTCTAGTGCATAATCCTTAAATTTAGGCTGAAATTTTTCCTATTGTACAACTTCCCTTGCTTGCACATACAGTTGATCTGATTTTGTAGCTTCCAAAATTCTATCCTTTAAATCAGATATATATATTCTTATGGATGAAGCATGCATCTCATGCACCCTCCTACTGAGTTATATTTTCCCGTTATATTTTCCTTTGATATGATTTATATCAAAGTCATATTCACTAAGGAATTCTAGCCATATTACTTGTATGGCATTTAAATTTGACTGTCCGAACAAATATTTCAAACGACTGTGGTTTATCCTCAATTTGAATCTCCTACCCACAAGTTAGTGTCTCTGCATATTCAATGCATGAATAGTGGTTTTCAGTTATAATTCATGCATGTCATACTTCCTTTTGTGCTCCTTGAGTTTCTCAGACTCATAGAAAACCACATGATCGTTCTGGGTAAGGACACCACCCAATCCTTCTTTGCAAGCATATGTGCACACTATAAAATATGCATTTGGATCTGCAATCCTTAACACTGGTGTAGTTTTAGTAATTCCTTTAAATGAAGAAATATATTTCTGCATTCCTTAATCCATTCAAACTTCACACCCTTCTTCTACAAAGAAGTTATAGGATGTGCAATCTTGGAAAACCATTTTCTTGTAGTAGCCTACTAGTCCCATGAAATACCTAACCTCTGCTACATTCCTTGGAATTGGTCATTATCTTATTGCTTTAATTTTATTTGGGTACACTTCTATGCCTACTTCTGAGATTATGTGACCCAAATAATGGATCTACCTCTAATAAAACGAGCATTTACTTAGCTTTGCATAAATATTATTTTCCCTTAACACTTGTAGCACCATCCTTAAGTGTTAATCATACTCCTCTTCATACTTAGAGTATACAAGTATGTCATCCAGGAAAACAATGAAAAACTTATCCAAATACTTTATGAAAATGTCATTCATCAAACACATGAACACAGCTAATGTATTTAACATCTCAAATGGCACCACTACAAATTCATAATGACCATACCTTGTTCTAAAGGTGGTCTTGTTGATATCTTCATCTCAAATAATCCTTACCCGATGGTAGCTTGACCTGAGATCAATATTGGAAAATACCCTTGCATCCTTTAGTTGATCAAAGAAATCATCTATCCTTGGCAAAGGATATTTTTTCTTCATTGTCACCTCATTCAACTTCCTAAAATCAATGCACAGTCATAAGGTTCCATCCTTCTTTACAAAAACCATTGGGGCATCCCAAGGTGATGTACTTGGGTGTATGTACCCCTTCTTCAACAACTCGTCAAGTTGCATTTGTAGTTCCTTAAGCTTTGGTGTGATCGTTCTGAATGATGTCTTAAACACTAGAGATGCAGTTGGCATTATGTTAATGGAGAAATATATGTCTCTTTTATGTGGTTAACCTGGTATTTCTCCAAAATCATCTTCAAATTCTCCCAGAACTACAAAATCTTCAATACTTGTCACTTTATCCTTGGTTACGTCTTCCATGTGAACTGCATATATTTGGCATTCCTTCCTAACACTTTGTAACACCCTGTTTCCCCCAGTTTGTAAAAATAACTGGACTGGCCAAGAACAGTGGCAAACTCAGAAATGTGAATATGTGATGTGAATGGACCTTGTGGAAAAGGTCGATGAATGTGAATAATATTATGAATTTATATTGTGGGACTATTGAGAGGGGATATGCTGAAAAAGATACCACGATGGCTGCAGAAAGGCGGTGGAAGGCACCTGGAAAGGTGGCGTTAACTTCCACCGAAAATCAATACCGTATTTGGACTTCACTGGCCTGGAGAACCAAAAGCGGCTCGCTGGCCCCGAATTAAATGTCTCGCAGGCTGGTAGGTAGATGGCTCCTCAGGAATTAATGAGGGATGCGGAGGTGAACCGCCCATCTGTAGAGCCATTAGGCCTGACCAGCACGAGGGAAATTGCGCCACACACAACCTCGCAAGAAGATAAGGCGTGGGGGAGAAGCGATTGGGGGGGGACGACGCGAGGGGAAAAAAAGAACTCTGGCGATATGTAGAGTGGGTGATAGCAGAGAGGAAGGAGAGTAACCTTCGCTCCTGGTCACTGGAAAACAGAGACGCAGTCTCGCAACATCGTGGTCTCAGCTCGGAGGTGGCTAGTGGTAAATCTGTTGGGAGTCGTTGAGCCTACGGTTGGGTGGAAACGAGTACCCCTCTCAGCAGTTGCATAACCCCTGGTGTTACTTTCTGATAAGTGTTTTTCCTTTGACATCTTGAAATATATGTATGCTGACATTTATTATCATAAGCTGTGAAATCGTGAATGACTTCATTATAAGAATGTCTGTTTGGTGTCTTGATCAGTAATGGTAGTTGTATGTTTATATGGAAAGACTATGTGTGGCTTATGCTCTCTTAAATTGTTATTTATATGCAAACTGATCTAATTCAGACTTCACGCCTGGTTCTCGGGAGAGAGATACCCTTATCTACCTTAGATAGTACCCTGGGTAAACCTCCCCATAGAGATACCCTCCTTGAAAACATCATCAAGAACCTGGAAGGAGGACGTGAAGGCGCAAGGCCTTAAGAAATCCCTGATAAGTATCGAATCGATGGACGAGATCCCATCGGGAGATCTGTGGTCACTCATGACCATCAGATAAGAAGAAGAAGCTAGAAAGATAAGCGCCTTAACCCTGAATAGGTGTTGATTGACGGACGAGATCCCGTCGGGAAATCTGTGGTCACACATGACCGTTAGATTGGTAGGAGAAAGTAGGGTGTTAAATGCCTTACCACTTGGTCTCTTTATGTCTTCGTGGGTAGCAAATTTATCGAGATCGTAGATCCCCGAGGTCCATGAGAACATATGGACCGTTGATTTTTCCCCGTCCAGGAAGTCGAGGGAGAATGCACAGGTTAGGAACCTGTCCGAGCCGTCAAATCTCAGCTGGAGAACCCAACAGCCGTTGGATCTGTCAGGAGATACCTAAGGTTTAAACCCCCAGTGAATAAGGGCGAAAGCCCCGAAATAGATTTGGGTCGTTCGATTAAAGGAGGCCACGTGTCAACAGATTACCCGTTTCATGAAATCGGGAACTCAGGAGTTCTGGTGACGAAAGATCGGGGCCTTCCATGGTAGAAACCCTGAAATAGATTTGGGTCGTCCGATTAAAGGAGGCCATGTGTCAAGATATTACCCGTTTCGAGAAATCAGGAATCGGGAACTCGGGAGTTCTGGTGACGAAATATCGAGGCCTTCCATGGTAGAAACCCCGAAATAGATTTGGGTCGTCCGATTAAAGGAGGCCACGTGTCATGAGATTTCCCATTTCGGGAAATCGGGAGTCGGGAACTCAGGAGTCCTGGCGACGAGAGATCGAGATGTTCCATGGTGGAAACCCCGAAGTAGTCGTGGACCGACCGATTTCGGGATGCTAATTGTCGAGAGATTACCCATTTCAGGAAATCAGGAATCGGGGATTCGGGAGTTCCGTTGACAAGAGGTCAGGCTCTCGCCTTGATAAATCTCGACTTATAAATATCGAGATGTTAGCATGTGGTTAAGTCCTGATGAACGGACGAGATTCCTTCGGGAAATCTCAGGGTCTATAATGACCATCAGATGTGGGGAAGAGACGTCAACTTTAAGCCGGGGTGCAAATGCGCCTTAGGGTAAGTGGCGAGCAGATATGAACAGCCAAGGTCCACCCGCCCAGATATATGGCTGAGGCTTCATTTCGGAGCCCCCTTGTTGTTCTGCCTTTAGCAGTGAGGGGGGGG
>JASDQU010010013.1:298623-323687 GCA_032191745.1 Picea mariana | reverse complement strand
TGCGTTTAATTGCACAGTGATCATGAACCGCGATCACATGGGAATGGAGGGAGAGAGAAAAGATATAGATTGCGCTAGGCCTCCATGAATGTTTAGGGCTTCTGATTCGGAAGAAGACCAGAAAAATCCGATTTAGGTAGTGGGTATGTGACACGTAACCAAATATTAGTGAACTCCGTTAACAAGTTCTTGTGTCTACTTATCTTTCCTGTTTTGTTGTTATCTTCTCTTATTTACAACAGGGTTTATGATGACTGAACTCTTTAATAATTTATGAGAATCAAGTAAATGTCATAATTTGTATTCTGCAACAATTCGTATAGTTTATGAATTTCACATTCTTATTGATTCGATGCATAAATTACATAAACTTAACTTGCAGTTTTCTCAGTAAAATCTCTCATTTTTGGATCAACTTTGGTGGAAGACACTCCTACCTCAAATAAACATGGTCATTGAAGACATGTCATGGAAATTGTTCGAGGAACGATTCTGGGAGAGGTACTTTTCAGATGAATTCATTGAGCACCATCTTAATGAGTTCAACGCCTTACGACAGTGTAGTCATATGGTACCGTAGTATGAGGTCAGGTTCATGGAGCTACTTAGGTATGATCCACATCTGAATATAGAGAATTTAAAGGTCAACAAGTTTGTGAAGGTGAGGATCCTAATGCCTTAGATGTTGCACGATGCAGTTCAGAAGGCCCTCATAGCTAAGGAACAGTTGAACAGTGGGGGTCATGGCAGGACTCTTTCTAGACTAACTGTACAAGCGACACCGGGAGAGCAGCAACATCGGACACCAACTAGACATACTTTTGGGCACCGTCATATGCCGAGAGGACCTATGTTTTCCACACCGTGGAAACAAAATCCTCAATGGAGGAGTCCCTATAGATCACCATAGTAGCAGCAACAACGTTGTCTGCAACAACAACAACAACAGTTTAGGCTCTTTCAGTAGAAAAGACCAGGATCATAGACTGCTAGGCCAACAACTTCTACTTTGGGGACACAGAGCACTGGACTGAAGAATGGATGTTGGACATGTGGAGAGCCACGTTACCAATGATATTATCTAGTTAAGAAGGCTAGGGTGACCAAATCATTAGGACCCACTATAGTTGGAGATTTGGGCAAGGCCAATCAGATACATCTAGCGATGAACAACAACTAGGTTGAGAACCACTCCAATGTGATCGAGATGTCAGGTACGATATCCGATCAAACTTTTTGTATTTTGATAGATCTAGGAGCTACAAAGAGCTTTATTTCTAGTGCAAAGCTAAAAGGAATTAACGTAAAGGCAGTCAAGCATGACAAGTTTAAATACGTAGAAATGGCATCGGGAGCCAAATAGAAGGTTGGAGGAAAGTCTATGGATTGTAGCATTAACTTGGGTGATTTTGTAACGAAGGTAAATACTTGTGTCATGATTTTAGGATGTTATGACATAGTGATTGGCATGGATTGATTGGAATCACATGATTTGATATTTAATTGCAATACAGAATGGTTAAGTTCGACAGATGATATGGGACAGATTATAGTGATTGTAGGAAGAAACCAGGGAGTGTGTTTGAGGTTTATTTATTCCCTACAATCACAGAAAAGTATGCGCAAGGGGTGTAATTTATATGCCATCTTAGAGATAAATGAAAAGGGGGACCYGAAATGATTAGAAGACCTTCTGGTAGTATCAGAGTTTGYAGATGTATTTCTGGAGGAACTATCAGGTTTTCCATGAGCAAGAGAACTTGAGTTTACCATAGATTTGAAACCTAGAACATAATCGATTGCGAGAACACCATATYAGATGTCAACGCCTGAATTGCAGGAGTTGAAAATGAAACTAAAGGAATTGTTAGACTTGAGACTTATACATCCAAGTGTGTCACCATTGGGTGCGCCAATTATTTTTGTGAGAAAGAAGGATGGATCATGGAGACTTTGTATGGACTATCGTCAATTGAACAAAGCGATGATCAAGAACCAATATCTATTTCCAATAATAGATGATTTATTTGATCAGATGAAGGGAGAAATGGTGTTTTAGAAGATTGAATTGAGAACAGGATATCATTAGTTACAGATTAAGGAGGAAGATATCCCTAATGCCACATTTAAGATGAGATTCAGACACTATGAGTTTACCATTTTACCTTTTGGATTGACGAATGCCTCGGGTGTATTCATGAGTTTGATGAACAAGGTATTCTGCGAATACTTGGGCAAGTTTGTAAAAGTATTCATTGATGGTATATTGATTTATTCTCAGATGAGAGAAGAACATGTTGAACACTTGAGATTAGTTCTACAGTGTCTAAGAGAAAACAAATTGTATGAGAAGCTATCAAAATGTTTTTTTTACCAATCAAAGATTCATTACTTGGGACATATCATATCTGGAGAAGGTATCACTGTGGATCCAACGAACATAGAGGCTATTATGGAATGGCGAGTTCCAATGAACATATAATAAGTACATATATTTATGGGTTTAGAAGGATACTACCGATGACTCATCGAAGGTTTTTTGAAGATAGCAAATCTAATCACAAAATTGCAGAAGAAAAATAAGAAATTCATATGGAAAGAGAAATGCACGACAGAATTTCAAAATATTAAGGAGTTGTTAACGACAATGCCTATATTAAAGGTCCTTGACATGGAAAAAAAATTCTTGGTATGCACGGACACATTCAAGGAAGGTTTAGGCGGATTTTTGGTGCAAGTTAGTCGAGTGATTGCTTACATTTATAAGAAATCAAGTAGGCATGAAGAAAACTACGCAATGCATGACTTGGAGTTATTAGCAATTGTATATTCCTTGAGAGTTTGAATACATTATCTGATTTGAAAAAATTAGAATTAAACACAGATTACTGTGGATTGCTGTATATTTTTACTTAGAGTGACCTGAACGTGTGACAAAGGCGTTGGTCAGAACTACTTAGCGAATACGATTTCAAGATTACTTAAATTAAAGGAACGATGAACAGAGTAGCAGATGCGTTGAGATGGAGACCATGCATATTCTTGCTAATACCTCTTAATACGAATATGCGAGAAAATATTCTATCTCTATAGATTGACGATGATTGGTACAATGAAGTTAAGGATAATAATGGACAAGATACCATGATGGTATGATAGTTTGAATAATATTCATTGGACAACGATGGATTGTTAAGATACAACAACAAAATTTACGTATCACCTAACGATGAATTAAGAAGTTTGATCTTAAGCGAATCTCATCCAACAATTTACATGGCTCATCTAGGAGTCATGAAGATGAAGGCAGACCTTAAGCCTTTATTCTTTGGGAAAGGAATGAAAGTGGACATAGTTAGTTACATGGCGAGATGTCTATAATGTCAGCAAGTGAAGGCTACACATAGACATCTAGGAGGATTGTTACAACCACACGTTATTTTTGAATTAGAATGGGAGGTCATTTCAATGGATTTTATTGTTGGATTTCCACTGACGACAAGGAGACACGTTTCAATTTTTGTGGTAGTTGACACTCTGACATAGAGTGCACACTTTATTCCAGTGCATACGATATCAGGCACCAGACATAGCTGGAGTATTTGTTAGCGATATTGTGAGGTTACATGGTTTACCAAGAAGAATCATATCTGATCGAGGATCAATGTTTACTAGACGATTTTGGACTAGTTTCCAAGAGGCCTTGGGAACACAACTAAATTTTAGCACAACATATCACCTCGAGACAGATGGAAAAACTGAAAGGATGAATAAGATTTTAGAGAATATGTTGCGTATGTACGTGATGGATCAACATAAATGTTGGGAATACTTCTTTCCATTGGAATAGTTTGCATACAACAATAGATACTGGAGTACGATTAAGATGGCACCATTTGGGTTTCGTTACATGTGATCATGTAGGACGTTGCTGAGTTGGGATCAAATTGAGGATAGGGTCCTGGTGGGACTGGAAGTGATCCAAGAAATGGAAGAACATAAGCAATTTATAAGACAAAGGATTAAAGAAGTGTCTGATCGACAAAATATTTATGCTTATGTGCATCGCGTTGATCGCAATTATGAGGTTGGCGACAGATTTGTCTTGTGGCTAAAACCGCATAAGAGTTTGATCAAGTTTAGAAAGGGTGATAAACTCTCTCATAGGTTTGTGGGACCTTTCGAGGTTGTGGAAAAGATAGGGCCGATGGCTTACCAACTATCCTTGCCTGATTCTTTGAGGCGTATGCATGATGTATTTCATGTATCTATTTTATGGCATTATATTAGTGATCCATCACATGCCATTGACATGAGTTATTTGCAGGTGATGGACGAGGGTGCTCTCATGGAGGAGCCAATCCAAATTTTGGACCATCACACTCGACAACTACAATGTGGAATAGTCGATCAGGTCAAGGTCTAGTGGGAAAATTATAGTCCACACTCGGGTACATGGGTGAACACATATGAGATGTGTCAATGATTTCCTTATTTGTTTGATAAATTAGATATGTAGATCTATTTCAAATACATTTTTTACTTTCATTTATAGACTGTACAAACTTCAGGATGAATTTTAAAACAAGAGGGGGTTTATGTAACATCCCATTCGACCGATCACACTTTTATTGACTTATTCTTTTAGGACACTTGCATGCAAGTGATCCAGATATGGTAAATTGTGATTCTGTCACAATTATGAGTTATATATGATGATGATATATTGTGATTTATTGTTACTTTCAAATGCATATGTATTAACATGTATTACTAATGAGTTTCCCTGAATGAGTTTCCCCGAGTATGCAGGATACATGACAGGTTGATGATGCAGATAGCATCAATGATTCCCTTGGACTCTAGATTGAGTCAGGGAGTGGATTGACATTGTTCTTTGTCAGCGGATGCAGACCTGAAGATGATTGCCAATCCGACACACATAAGGAGTAAAGGGGTCATGCACAGGAACCAAACATTTGAGGGAGAGGTGTGGAAACATCCTTGTCACAACCTACTAACACTACCACCGTGACCTGAACTGTAGGTTAACGATTACCTAGTTCGATAGGTACATGATGTCGTGAGGGCATATTGAGATAGTCGCTCATGAGGAAATCTAAGGGGTGGGCAATAAGGCAGAGTCCTTATTCTTTAGAAGCCCTTAGTCTCTCATAAGTTCGACCAAGTGGAGTGTTGACTCCAAGTGTCGGACAAACTTCCAAAACTAGTCAAAGGCGAGTGGCACCCTTGGATCATGGATGTGCGTCTTGAAGGGCATGTTGCACAATTAAACATGAGTCAATAAATCTAGGTGGCCTAGAAAATAATGAATTGTTTAGACCTTGTTAGAAAAAAAATTAATTAGTCAGTAAATTATAAACTTAGAAGCCTAACAAGAGTCTAAGCCTAAGTCTAAGTCTAAATTTAAATAAGGGACTAAATAAAATATTAAATAAGTCAAAAGATTTGAGATAAAATTAAACTCCAGTAAAAGAAGGAATACAAATTTAAAGATTGGGAAAATTGCACATGTGTGCATCAAAAAAAAAAAAGGATTTTTAAAATAGAAAGAAATTAAAACATGAGAGAATAGGTGTACTCATAGGATGGTATCTTGAGTCAATCTACCACTAAGTATAACTAAAATAAGACTCCTAAACCAACTCAAACTAAGATCTAGTTAGGGAACACTAATTAAATGGGAATTTGGGGAACTAAGAGACATCTCAGAGAAAAAATAGGAACACATTGGGGAATGTGAGGGAAAATGGGTTTTTAAATAAAATAAAAAGAGGAATTGCTTGTGCAACCTTGGGAGAGTGTGACACATGTGTTGGGTGAATAATCATTTAATTTAATTATTAAAAATGATTTAGTTGTGCATGGGGACAAGTGTCATTGAAAAATAATTCTATAAAAGAAATGGAGGAGAAGTGAAAAGGGCTCACTTTTGGTTAGTATTGTTATGCTACCAAAATTTGTCTTCACTAAGTTTTACTTGTGAGAGTTGGGATTCCAAGACTTGTAGAGGGTAGAATCTCTTCCTTGCGAGGAAAGTTTTGGGTGCTATTGATTTTTGTTTTTTTTGTGTGGCCCCTTTGCAACTCAGGGGGCTAAGGGGGAAGAAGAGTACCCATAGCGTTGGTTGTGAGGTATAGGTGAATTCCTTGGATCTAGAAAGAAGAACAAGAGGGACACATGTCAGACTTCAAGGAAAGGACTAGATGCAATCGTCTTTTTATAGACGGTAATTGATATCAGTCATTCGATTATTTTATATTGTTGTACCACTGTATATATTGGATTTAATATTGAATCAAAGATGTTTCAATTTCTATATAATATTAGGACACTTGCGCTTATTGATTTCAGATATGTATTGATCTGTAAATAAATGTGTTGTTTAGACACGGTCAATTTCATCAATCAAATGATCCAGAATAGTATTGATCTTAATTGTAACATTTAATGATTAACTCAATAACATTGTTATGCTGTAACAATTAGATATTTCTGCTTAAATCACTATGCACAATCTTAGTTAACTCGCCCTGAGATTAAATTCTCTTCTATTAGTTTTTTTAAATTTATTCTGCGTATTACTTAACCGATGGATAAATTTGCCATGTTGTATGGTCAAAATTTGTTTATATCAAAATAAATTTTTCATCTTGTATCCATGCGAGGTCAGTAGGTGTTAAAAGTTAAAAAATAAAATTGATCAGTATATCTTCCTGTTTGGATGACTGAAGTATCAATTTTGGTTTTAATAGAATGAATTACTTCTACTTGGAAGATTGCATAATCTTGTTTGTGATTGTGGGTGCTCTTACCTGAATGGATAGTATATATAGGATCATTTTTGTTAGTTCGTTTCCAGAGATGAAACCATGAAAAGCGTGATCCACCTTAATCTACATGAGTTTTGACCAATAGTACCTACACTGGTTTTAGGAATTATCACTGTAATTGTTCATTCCTACTCTGAATTTAAGGGAGGGTTACATATATGTTGTTCATGTAAAATCCATGTCCTTTTTTACTGATGCAATGTAGGCCCATAGGTTGGTGCAACCTTCCGGTCTAGGATCATCTAACAGGAGTTGAAATGGCTCTCGGGACCCTATAGAACCCCTAGGTTTCTTTACCTCGATCCCTTCAACAACTTGGCGTGAAAATTCAGTTTTGCGAGGGTCCCTTTCCTTCGGTGGAGTTGTGCATGTGACAACAGGATATGACCAAATGCTATCCAAAAAGGTGCTCACTTTGACGCTCCGGGACTTCAAAGCTCTGAGAGAATTCACTCCAAACTTAACACTCCATTGCACCAGAGACTTTACCGGTCGAACTAGGTCATAAAGTGAGGTTGACCGAGAGTTGTGGGTTCTGACCCTATCCTTCCACTTTCTCGTCCTTTTCAAACACCCAGATATGATGGCTGGCGGGGATTTTTCTCCCTCCACTATTTATGGTGGATATTGACTTCGAGACTCTGGGATTCGGGGTTCTTCCACTCCAAACAATGATGACCCAATCTACCCAGAGTGTCGAATCATTGAATGATGCAGATATCTACGTTCACAATGGACTACTGATCTATGGTTGAGATTTGTGGGTGCAATCAACAATTCACGGGTAGTTTGGGTCCCAAGCAAGTATTCTGGACCATCAATTTCCTTAACAAAGGATTTCTAACAATCATCTAAGCTCTGCCTGGGAACTTCGCACGTCATTATCTCTTCTAAGCTTTGTCACTTCTAAGAAGTGAACTCCGGTGCACACTTCGCTTCCCTCCTGAGATTTTAGAATTTGAAGGTCCGTCTGCGCACTCCTTGCGCTTACTCTGTGCAGAATTGCACTTTCCCTTCTGAGGTTTAATCCTTAGAATTTAATTGCCTCTGCACACATTGCATCGGCTCTATGCACACCTTGCACTGTCTCTCCGGATCTTTGAACCCGTAGAAGGTTCAGCCTCTACACACCTTCTGTTGGCACTGTGTACACTTTGCTCTGTGACTCCCAGAAAAGAAACTTTTGAACTTAAAACATAATCATAAACTCATTCATAGAATAAACAAACAAACAGACGCAAAAATTACAACAACACGGTATCTTTTTAGTTTCAGAAAGTACAAAACAAGCTTACAATCTCCTCTCGGGATTTGAGAGCTTTTCTCTTCTCTTCTCTTCTCTTTGAAAAAATAAATATTACAACATAGATTACAATGACTTATACAATCTTGTCTTCTTGAGCCTTCTTCTCTAGATAATTCTAGTGCTTCCACATCTTATTAAATGAATTCCTATCTCTAAGCTATCACATTAAACGCATATTTACAAGTTTAGATATGAGTCGATGCTCATATATGTACAACCTTTAGTCATGAAAGATACTTTTATAGTCTTCCTGACATATAAAACATTTCTATCCTTTGATCTCAAGGGATCTTTAATTACAATGGATTCAAAATAAATGTTGTTCCTTCCTTGGGTTCCAAACAGTTTAATGGGCAATGTGTTGGTTGTAGACTTGGATGTTGAGTGGGAGCGATGCTCCTACATCATTTACTTAATTGTCGTAGCAGATAAATTTCTAACTTAACTTTAAAAAAACCTATAAAAAAAAATATGCTAACTCATAATATCTACTTACATGGTTTGTATAATGGAGGGTTGTTACACATAGTCAATCCATACTTAATAAAATCATTTGGAAACTGACCAGGACTTATGTCTTTCAATGCTTCCATATGATGCATACTTAGTTCTATACATCCATTTACATCTAATAAGTTTTGTTCCTTTTCGAAGAAGTACAAGATCCCAAGTATGATCCGCCATTAAGGAACAATATTCTTCTTTCACTATTGCATCCCCATATAGAAATTTAGAATATTTTGCAAACATTTTTGGATCGCAAGTCTCAAAAACTTGATCTAGAAGAAAGGAGGCTCACTAGAACTGTGAACGTGTATGACACTAATTTGAAGCATCACCAACAAGATCACTAGCTATTTCTCATGATGTACATACCCATCTAGGAAGTTTTGGTGTTGGTGCAAGTTTATGTTCAATGAACCCAACTAGAAAAAGGTGAGTATACAAAGGTGGATTTTCATCCTCACTATCATCATTTGAAGAAGAAACTAGAATAAGACCACCAATAGAAAAGTTGTGAATAGAAGATGGAACAATAACTAAAGATGGCACAAATGTTGAATTAGAATAATAGGCTGAGAAACCTTCATCCAATTTAACATCTCTCCTAATAACAATTTCATTGGAATGAGGTTGAAGAATTCTATAACCTTTTACATCTTTAGAATATCCAACAAAAATTCACTTTTCAGTGTTCACTTTTTGGTTGCAATGCTTTCATTTTCTCATCAAGAATGTTAGTCCATTCTTCATTACCAAATGCATGAAAGTGGTTTACATATAGTTTAATTTTAATACATGCTTCTTCTAATGTTATGTATTTTAAATTCTTTGTGGAAGTGTAATTAACTATGTAAATGGAACAATTAACAACTTCTATCCAAAACAAGGATTTAATCCCTTAGATTGAATCATATATTTTTCCATTTATTTTAATGTGTAATTTGTTTTCTTAGCAACACCATTTTTTTGTGGTGTATATGGAACCATATGTTGCATTTGAATGCCTATGCATTGTAGTTAAGAAATGATCATATTAAGTTAAAGGAAGAGACTAATAGTTTGGGTTGGTGTTTGAATAAGATAGGTAGTTCCTACATTGCCAAATTGGGTTATATTTATTTAAAGGATAAAGAGAGGAAACATCCAAAGTGGTGGTGGTATACACTTTGTTAAATAAAGGCCCTGAAAATATCCATTATTCACATGTGGATATCATTGAATAATAGGGTGTAGACTTGAGACTTATTACATAGAGGGCAGGTTCAAGGTTCTAGTTTCTACGTTTTAAATTAATGAAGAAGGTATAACTCATATGTCCATTTTTTCTCCCTTAATTTACAATTATGGAGGGATATTAGGTCGACACTAAGCCTTAGAGATTCTTGGTCTAGGATTAATATTCAATTTTCTCTCCAAATTTGGTATCAAAGGCACGATCTCAAGGAAAAAAGAGTCATTTCGATGTTAGCTTTATGGGGTGTTTGGTTATCTTAAAACATACTATTTTTTAAGCATAGTTATATTCCTTCATTTTAGGTTTTTTCCTAGGTATTTGTATTATTTCAAGATCTAAAGAAAGAGGTTACTCATAAGATCCCCCATCAAGTGGGTGTTCTGTAGATTGATAAGTCATTCCCTTTGGGATTCTTTGATGGACCTTGCCAAGGAGAGTAACATAGTTGCATCTTGGGGGTTTTATTATTTCTAGACAAGAGGAATTACTAAAAATTCAAAGCCTAATTGGGACGAGACTCTAAAAACTATGCAGAGATTATGGCTCTTAGATCCTTGATGGTGGTTGTTACAAGAGGTGTTTCCAGGTTAGAAGATTTTAGAGATTCATTGTTAGTGATAGAATGGATGAAACATGATCAACATATCCATAACATTACTTTGAAACCATTGGCCATCCAATTCAAGAAAAATCTTCTCTATTCAAGATGATTTATTTCACCCACATCTATTAGGCACTAAATAAGGAAACTAACAATCTATCAAAACAAGGTTTACTATTGGATCCATGTTTCTTATTGCTGGAAGAGAAGATTGATGGGTATACCATGGAATCTAAACAGTATACCATGGAATCTAAACAATCTTTGCGATTAGTTTTCATATTACCTTTTATGATCTTTTAAATTTTGATTAAGCTTTTGAAGTAATCATTTGATTACTTTCTAATAAAGTCAGGAAGTCTGCATAAATTTAGTTAAACTTGTGGAGAAAATTAGTATTATGTCAATATTATGAAGATGTGACTGTAGATTATGGCAAACCATATATTGGATTGTATAAATGTTGTCTGATATCTCTAGTTTCCTTTTAATTTTGAATTAGTCTAAACATGGGTAAATTAGCTTCTCCTAGTTGTTCAGAATAATGGAGGGAAAATTGATGTTTTTTCCTTGAAATCTTGAAAGAATTATTTTGAACTTATGGAATCACATATATTAGATGTTATCATTGTAGAAGCATGTTGTGATAGGGGTATTCTAGGGCGTTGAATCCATTTCTACATTAAAAAAAAAACTCCATCAAATCCAAAATTGTAATTTTAGTGAAAATTGCTAGGTTGGATTCTAGTGATGACAAATAGGAAAAAATCAAAGATGTAGAAAGTTTAACCTTCTTCTCATTTTTTTGTCTAAAAGAGAAAATGCAAACTACATTGGAAAAGAAGAAGGACAAAGATTCTCCATTTTGGTTTCTCATCACTTTTTCCAGTTTCCCATCTCTAGCATTCTAAAAATCYGATGTTTTGGTGAGCTCTAGGAGTTTGGTTGATTGTGTTTTTGCAAACAATGATCCCCAAATAAAGATATAGATGCAAACCCTATGCTCTTCTACTTGTTSTTTCTCCTTGATGAGCCTCAAATTGTGCCTTGTTGTTTACTACACGAGTAGCACATTATTTTATAGACCTAATAKTTATAGTTATGGGCTTGTGGAGGGTTTCTGTTCACATTGGACAACAAGTGAACTGAATCAAATCATTATTGGCATTGACCATAATGGCAAAAAAACTTTACACATTTTTTCATGATATTACACTTCTACTATGAATCGGTGTCATCAAGACATARTAGGATGGGGTTGAAGCCCTTTGAATTCAAGGTGTAGTCAATGTTCTCAATCTCTTGTAGGGTGATCATGCACATATAGGAGACTATTGTTTTTAAGTTTTTTCTATTTTTAAGTTCATATAGAAAAATTTAACAACATAACATAGATTACCTAAAGCTTAAAATTAAATTTTATATTTAATTTTTTTGGTTATTATAAAATTCAAATTTCTAATGGGAGGAAAGCACATTTTCTATCATTGACTAGGAATAAAAAATGGAAATAAACATTACATTAGTATCACTATCAGTTCAACTGAGTGCATCACAACGCCTTGTAAATATCTTCAACAAAACATCATGCAAACCTCGACCTTAGAGTCTCCTCTTGTAGTCTCTAACTATATTAATTTAATCGCAATTCAATATGATTACAAATTAGAACCTAAATCACACAATGCGTACATCAAAATTAGTTTATGCGTGATTTTTGGAATCCTTCAATATCTTTTTTATTAAGTGATGGGGGATATAACGTATTGTTTTAGTGTTAATTATGTGTTCTAAAGGTATAATTCTAATTCTATGTTGTATGTATGGGATCATTCATATACAATTTCCACATGCTTTAAGACAGCGAGGTAAGGTTTATGTACGCTTGGTTTTACAAATGCAAAAAGTTGGTCGGTTTATATTATAAATATTATTAATGTGGACACTTTAAAAATATGTTTATATTAGAAATAATAGTATATAGTTTGAGTGAATGGTTTTTTTTTCAAAAGAAAATTTCACATTATATTAATCATAATATAATCTTTGTACAGAGTTTAATCAGGGCTGATAGTCGTATGGACCTTATTGTTCAGTGATATACAAAAGGAGTAACTAAGAGGCAAAAAAGCCATAAAAACTGATTAGCAGATACATCGACACAACCAAAATCGAAGATCCCTTGAAAGGATCAGACAAAGATAAGACTGCAAAACGAGGATACTAAGCACATCGACAGAAGAACTATAGGGAAATGTACTGAGTAGGGCCCTTATGGCCTTCCATCCAAAGGTAATATGCAATCTTTCCACGTCAACTATAGAGGGCCTTTTTTGATTGGCAGTCCGCTTCTTTATTCATCTCTCTATAAATATGCTCAAAAGTAATAGATCTGAAAAGAAGACAGGTTTCAACAATTATATCATTCCATGCTTCGAGGTTTTCCACCCTAAGTTCTCCAATCATTTTGAGCCAATCAATGACTATCTTTGAGTCACCCAATATATGTAAATCATACACTAACATTCTCGTGTTGGATCCTTTTCCACAATTCATGGTCCATATGTATTCTCTGAAATCATCTAACTTTAAGATACCTCCAGCTCCACTTATATGGCCATTTTATTGAGCCGCCCCATCAAACCAGGCTAAAGATTTATCTGTTGGAAAAGTAGGCACAAGGTTCCGAGGGGGATAGTCTTTGTGAGGTTTTGAGGAGTGATCCAGAGCACTCCTAGATAAGTAGAGAATTCTTTGAACTAAGGGACTCAAATCTTCGAAGATTGCCTTGTTTCTATCAACCCAGATATACCACTAGACATATGTTGGAAGAGTAATCAGACTGTAGTTCTAAAAGGACCAATTTCTAAACGAGTCAACCACAGTA
Source organism: Picea mariana (assembly GCA_032191745.1). Classification (NCBI taxonomy): domain Eukaryota; kingdom Viridiplantae; phylum Streptophyta; class Pinopsida; order Pinales; family Pinaceae; genus Picea; species Picea mariana. Next base: position 310,301 of record JASDQU010010013.1, on the reverse strand, counting down.
TTACCATTCCAACCTATATCCAGGTTCAAGACCTTTTTAAGATCATCCCAAACTAACCGTGTGAAGGGACGGTTTAAAAAAAGATGTTTGGTGGATTCTTTATCTTCTTTGCACAGAATGCACATACCTGGTCCCTTCCAACCGTGCTTTTGAAGATTTTTCCAAGATAATATTTTATTTTTTTCTATCAACCAACTAAATAACTTAATCTTCACGGGACACTCCCATTTCCATAACTTTTTCCTCCATCCTTTCAGGTTTGTAATGCATAGGAGGTTAGACAAAGCTGCATAGATATTCTTGACAGAGATGTTTCCTGACTTGTCGCCTCCAGTCCAGATCAACTCGTTCGGCTTTGAAATTAAAGAGATGACCGAATCATTCAAGGATTCCTTATAACAATCCCACTCTTTAGCAAGTGGTGTCGTCAGATCCAGCTCGACGCTACTGATCCAGCTTGYTCCTGTTGCTGCTCCATTGACCTTCCGTGTTGCTTGATATAAAAAATATATTCCATTTTGATTCAGTCGGCTCACCAAATCATGTGATAACAMAGCATCCTGCCCCAAAACTAAGATCATATCCTTATCGACTATAATCGAATGTCCAGATTCAATCTTCCAAGCCAACCATCGAAGGATAATTGGCAGGGTATTACATAAATTGTTCCACGTCTGTGAGCCAGAGAGGTGAGCCGGTTCCTCCGATCAAAGCCAAGTCCAAACTRGAATATGTGGCAAATACTTATCTTTAAGAACACTCTGCCAAATCCTCGATTTCATAATGGCTCTCCACATAGTATTTGTTGCCAAGGATCTATAGAATAGGAAAATTTTGCGAAGCCCCCAGCCTCTGTATGATTTGGGTCTAGCAATGGACATCCAACTGCACAAATGATACTTCTTTTTGTGATTATTTCCTGACCATAGAAATTCAAAACATAACTTTCGAATAGTATGAAGAACAAAAATAGGAATATGAGCAAGGGCTAACCAGTAAACTGGTTGAGTCTCCAAGACCGCCTTAAGCAAGACCAAACATCCACCCAAAGACAACCACTTATTACACCAATGTGAAATCTGGGACTCAAATTTGTCAATTAACCATTGCAAGTCAACTGCTTTGTAATTGTCAAGTTTTAACATATAACCCAAATATTTGAAGTCGTGAGCCAAGTCCTTACATGGAAAGAGAAGAATTTCCTTAATAGAGTTTAGAGTATCTGTGTGGACCCCTGAGTGTAGAATAACAGACTTATGAACATTGATAATCATTCCCGAAGCATTGCAAAATTTCTGGAAAATGTCCTGTATGACTGCCCATTATGTAAGAGTTGCTCTAGACATTATCAGAATGTCATCGACAAAGAGGAGATGGAGAATGCTAATCATCCTGGAAACCTTGATACCAGAGATAAGGCCCTCAGCTTTTTCTTTGTTGAGCACCAGGCTGAGGCCTTCCATCACCATTATAAAGAGAAGAGGTGACATCAGACAACCATGTCTTAGGCCCCTGTTGTTATTAAAAACGTTTGTGGGCTCACCATTAATCAGAATAGCATAATTGGTAGAAGTAACACAGGCCATAATCCAATTTGAAGTAGGAATACCAAAGTCACTTTGAAGCAAGATTAGGCTCAAATAATCCCAATCTGTATAGTCATATGCCTTTTTTAAATCAAGTTTCAGTATTATGGATTGCAATTTCTTACTTTTGATGCTATGTAAGCATTCTTGTGCTGTCCCGATTGCATCAAGGATTTGTCTTCCTTTGAGGAAGCCCAATTGCTCAATTGATAAAGATCTGGACAATATTGGTCTTATTCTCTTGGCTATCACTTTAGCGATAATCTTGTAGCATAAGTTACAAAGGGAAATCGGTCGAAAATCACTGAATCCGGTCGGATTATTACCTTTTGGGATCAAGGCAATAAAGGGAGAGTTAACCGGATTGATTACCTTCCCTTGGAGTCTGGAATCCTCCACCATGTCTAAAAGGTCCTGACCAATAAGCTCAAAGAAGAATAAGAAGAACTCTATTGTCCAATTGTTCGGTCCAGGACTTTTGTCCTTTGAAAAACCTCTTAGAATATCTAGAATTTTCTCCTTTCTAATAGCTTGTTCCAAAAGTCTTTGGTCCTCATCCCTAACAATGTTCAGAAACAATCTAACTGAATTAATCTAATTAATAATGGAGTTTTGTCCAGTATCATTAAAGAAGGATTTGTAAAACTTAGTTTCTTCTACCTTGATGGCTTCCTGTCCTGAATGTGTTACCCCAGAATCATTGTGGACCTCCCATATGAATTTTTTGTTTCGCCTAAAACTCGCAAAATGGTGGAAGAACTTAGTATTCTTGTCGCCAATTTTGATCTAAATTGAACAACTTTTCTGGTGCCATTACTCCTCTTCTGCCAACAGAAGTCTCTTTCTCTCCCTTTTAAGATTAATAACTGATTGGTCAATCATTCCATGTGAAGTTTCGTTAAACATCTGTTCATATTTTAACACCAGAGTCTCTTTAATATTTTTGAGTTCACTAGTATCCTGGAGATATTTTTCTTTAGCCTAGCTTTTTACACGACATTTTAAAGTATAAATTTTTGCCACCAGTCTCCTTTGAGCATATGTAATGTTGACCATATTGGGGTCCAGCCAAACATCCTTAACCATCAATGCAAATGAATCCTCTCCGATCCAGCTTGGGTTTAGCTTAAAGGGATGTGTCACCTTCGGGAATCCCCATCCAAGCTCGAGAAAAACTGGTGCATGGTCTGACAGAAAGGGGTACTGCACCCAAGTCCTGTACCTCTATGTTGTAGCCCAAATCTCTTCTACAATATAAAACCTATCCAATCTCTTTGAAATACTATCAACCCCAACTCGATCATTCCTCCAAGTCGACACTATCTCTGAAGGGAGGACATCAATAAGTGAGTATTTTAGAAAAAGAGATTTAAAAAAGCCTGCCAAAGGTTCTTGTAAAGATTTATGACCCAATATCTCCACAGTTAAAGATGTGAAATTCAAATCTCCTGCTATGATAAGATCCTTTTGTGCTAGAATCCCTGAAGCTTCCATCGAAACCCAAAAATCCTTTCTATTTTGACAGGGTCCATAGACATTCAGAAGCAAAAGCTTTCTCTTGTCCGCTATGGAATGTCTTGTCCATAGAATTCCTCTAGTACTTAGAAATGAATCAAAAACAAAAAAGTTAGGGTCCCAAGAAGCAACCAAACCACCAGAAGTCCCCACTGCACTCACAACACAAGTCAACCACTCGGGCCTTAATTTATGAATAAAATTTCTTGCCTTGTCCGCCAACACCAAAGTTTCCTGTAATAAAACAATACTCGGGGAAGTATTATTCAAAATTCTATGCAAGGAATTTTGTTTTAGGGGTCCTCCAACCCCTCTAATGTTGAGGGAGACTAAAATCATATCTTAGCCCTTGCTAGGGGTTTGAAACCTCTAAGCGCCCCAAGATTAAATGAAGTAGAAGTCGTTGGCAAAGGGTTGGAAGAGTGGCGTGCTTTCCTGCGGGCGCTACGCATTTTTAAAGGAGAAACTTCAAACCCCTTGACCATGTAGGGTCTCCTGTTGTGGTGCTAGTCTTATCATGACTATCAGTAGAAGTGCCTGATGAAACTGAACTCACAACAGGAGAGGTTCCTAGAAAGGTAGGAATCAATAAAGGTTTTTTTAGCCTATGCCCGATAGGTATGAGATATGTTAGGAGGCTATCCAAAGCGCTATCACTGAGCTTAGGTTCTACATAACCAGGTGCTAGGTTAGAATCCGAGATATGCCCAAGGTGTTTAGTGTTAAGTTTCACCTCTACCGGGGGAAATACCTCAAGAATATCATGAGTGGCAGTCTCAATTGGTTCAGGGACAGAGGGAGGAAAAAATATACAGTCAGAAGTTGAACCCGATCTAAAAGGATGGTTTGGAAAGAGGATAGAGTTCAAATGATCCCATTTCCATACTGGTAAAGAAGAATAAAGCTTGGGACATAAATGTCTTAACTTACCCATGAATGTCGCATCCTCAGACGGAGGGCTATCCACAGAACTTAGACCAGGAAAATATAAAAGTACTTCTTCATCCTCCAACTGTGTAACACTGTCACCAAACGAGTCCACTGCTTCATCCTCGTCCGACAGAGATCCATACACCTGAGTTCAATCCTTCTATAAGTGCCATGTCCTTCTACAAAGCGTGCAGTGGAAAGGCAACCCCAAGTAGTCCAAGCACGGGGCAAATAAGAGGCCACACCACTCGATCTCCAAGACATCCGAAAGACCCCCATGAATATCAATTTCAACGAGGATTTTATCCATTCTCTTATCTCCTGATAGCAAGTATTCTTCTTCAATATTTAGAAAGCATCCAATGGAGTTCCCTACTGCTTCCATTGCTTTCCTATTCCACATATGTAGTGGGAATCTCAGGAGGAGCATCCAAATGTGCTTGAAGCTGAAATACTCGGTGGCTGGATTAAAACTTAAACGCCATCTTTTTAACATTAAACTGCCCCCATCATAACTCCATAAGGTGTTCAAAACCTTGTCCGTATCTTCATGGTTTTTAAATACGAAGCCCAACCACCCTCTAGGCAAGGAAAGAAGTTCTGGAATGTAACCCAACAACGAAAGCCAGTTCTACTTCACCCACTCCTCCATAGCAGTAGAACACCTCGACCTATAAGCTAACCTACTCACTAGTGCACAAAGCGATAAGGTGCATGATTCCTCAAGGCCTATGTCCATCCCAAGCACTAACTTATGTTTAGTGTGCTTTGGCTTCCAAACTTTAACAGAGCGGGGTAACGACTACTATGGTTTTTCCGACCCTCCTTACTCTCAACTTTCCTTAAATCGGTTAGATGTGAACTAGAAAGACCACTAAAACGACCACCAATAACCTATTCTTTGATAGGAGAGTGTGAAGCTTCAATGTGGCAAACTACATAATATACAGGGTCATTCACAGAGCAGTATTGAGGGTTTGTAGAACAATGCTTATGACAAGGGTCGATAGGAAAGGTGGGTAAGGAGCCTCCCATAGTCACTCCATCTTCAAATCTCTTCTCAAGGTGACGACCTTTAGTATTAATTGAATGGAGCGCATCCAATGATGCAAATAAACCAACCTCCTCCCAGTGCTCCTCGTTATCCGCACTCATGAGTGCGTTGACATCACGTTCCATTTGGGAGGGCACTTGTAAGCCTCTAAAACTCCAACTATTAAAAACTGAAGAAGCGTTAGGGTCGATCTAGTCCCATCAGAGTTAAGGATGTTCTAGAAGTACTCAGAAAATTTAAAAGGGATAAGACATGGCCCAGGTAACATAGCACTGAGCAATAACTACCTCTGTCATTCCAACAACCTCTTAACTAAAACATAAAATCAAACCGAATCTAACCCATCCTAAAACTTAAACGGAGACTAAAACACAATCCAGTTACAACATAGACAAGTTTATAAGTTATACAAACTATTTAAATGAATGGTTAAAAATATGTGTTTTTTCTTAAAAAATCATGAATTCAAATCTCAAAATGTATAAAATATATATACCTTTGTAAACTTTTCTAATAATCTCAATAGGTAATTATAAGAAACAACCTCCATCTATTATATATAAATTAATTGTATGATAAATGAATAAATCTTGTCCATAACCCAAGATTTCAATAATGCGGCATTTCCATATACAAATATTACAATTATTTTAAGTTCCTTCTCATATTATTTAAATCTTTTAGTCGCATCCTTTAAGCTTCAACTTCTTAACTTCAATCTGTGTAATTGTTCAAACATATTATATATGATCATTTTTTAAGTTCCTTCTCATATTATTTAAATCTTTTAGTCGCATCCTTTAAGCTTCAACTTCTTAACTTCAATCTGTGTAATTGTTCAAACATATTATATATGATCATTTTTCTTTCATTATCTATCCCTTAAGATGGATATTTTAATAATTCAAAAAAAAAAAAATCTCATATTTTCCTTTAATAGTTTTTGGAATCATACATGATCCTTTTTCTTTCATCATCCATCACTTAGGAATGCATATTTTAGTAGTTCAAAAAATCTTCTCATATTTATCACTTGACAAGATTCCCTTTACTAGTTTTTGGAATGCATTAATCTTGTCCCTATATATACTTTCCTCTCACACTAATCCTTTAATACTTTTGGATTTGCTCTACATATGTTCTCATCAAACCCTCGTTCTCATCAAACCCTCTTACAAGAATTTTATGTGCTTACACTAATCCTTTAATACTTTTGGATTTTGTCTACATCTGGTTTCATCAAACCCTCTTAAATATTTTTATGTGCTTTCACCAAAGGGTGCATTCCTAACTATATTACCTGTAGGAGTTAAATTCATGCAATCTTTTCTAACGAAATTACTACTATGTTTGTTTTATCTTTTTTAATTTTCAATAAATTTTGAAAGTTTATAATTTTAAATTTATAGCTAAATTTATAATAATGTGATGTTCCCATTTCATATAAATTTATATATAAATATATCACTAAAAAATTAAAGAAATAAATAAAACAAAGATACAATAAATTTTAGAAATTAAACATGTGAGTATGGGAATAAATGAATTGGAGAAGTCTAAGTAAAAAAGTGTGCAACAAGTTTCAACCTCGAATACTTGAGCACTATTTTATGTTAATATGATCCATTTTGTGGATATTGGCCTTTTTTTTTCATAATATTCCCTTTGTCAATTAAAGTTCATTATTTTAATTCTTCAATTATAACTTGTTTTAATGTTTGTTTCAATGTTTATGTTGTGATTTGGATTTTTCTATGCTGTTAGAGCATGTTAATAATGCTTTTTAATGTAGTTAGAAATTGTGTATTTGTAGGAGAATCAATTAAGAATACATCATCGGAATCATAGACATGTGAAAAATCACAAGTCTTCGCATCTTATGAGTATTTGATGTGATTCATTGACATTGCATTTCAATGACTAATGTAGATAGCTTTTTTTTTCCATCAATTATTAGTTTACTTTCTACTTGCCACTAATTTCATCGAAATTAACCCACTATAGTCAATCCAGCTTCACACCAAAATAGATGATAGCCCCATGCTAGGAGAAGGCTTTGAAGAACAAACTCAATAAGTTACTTATGAGAAATCCATTGAACAAGAATTATATTTTTAGGACTATTTTGATGAGTAGTTGTTGGAGTAATGAAGGCATTCTCTATTCTAATTACTCAAATTTGATTTGTCTTCGTTTAGATGTCTAAGAAGATATATAGTAGTTTGGATCAAACAAATAAGAAGTTACCATTTAACATCCCATGGGCCTTGTTTGCATATCCTTTCTACTTGGTCACTATGTGATCTCTTTTAATGGAGTAGTCTAACTATTCTACTTTTTGGACCCATATACGACCAAAATCAAGCAAATCACAACCAAAATCAGTCAATATACAACCAAAATAGTTCTAAAAAAGTAGAACAATTAGACAATTTCTCTTTTAATTTATGCTAATATTTTTTACTATTCAAGGTATTGAAGTATCTTCACATATACTACCTAGCAATAATTTGGTACATATTTTTTTTCAACATAGTAAAATTCATAGAAAGAAAGGTTCTCACTTCCATCCTCAGAACGACCTATTTGTTCCAAGTTGAAAGAATGATGTCATTATATCAACAACAACTTGCAACACAATGGTGCCTTTGCTAGCTTGATTTATAATGTCACTCCCATGTTTTTGGTAGTTTCAACAACACTTTTTAGGTTTTATTTAGGGTGAAATCATGAATGTGGGTAACAATTTTGTGAGAGTTGGGTTGGGGAAAATTGCTAATGTCCATTTTTCGGTCGAACTATTTAATTTTTTCAATCGAACAATTGACACTATCTTTCGGTCAAAAGTTAAATCTTACGACGCCTCATGCACTTTTTTTCGATCAAACGTTAAATATAATGGTTCCTCATGCACCTAATGTGTTTGCCAAATTGTTTTTGTCCGACAAAGACATTTTCGACCGAAATAGTTTTCAGTCGAAAACACCTTTCATCCAAAAACATGTTTGGCTGAAAAACATTTTTTGGATGAAAACACTTTCGGCCGAAAATAAGTTTTCAGCCAAAAAAGGTTTTATATATATCATGCTCTGTGACCATTAAACATTTTCAGTCACTGTCATTGTTTCATCCGCGAGCTCCAATGTTCCATCCCTGTCCATTGATGTACCAACCTGGTGATACATATTATTTTCGGCACGAAATGAGTGTGAAGATATAATAAATAAATGTACAGAGATATCTCAGATATCCAATAATATAAGGAGAATATATTAGATATGAAACCATAAAAATAGAGATACAATAATACACAATTTTCTATTAATGAACGAAAATGTAAAAAGACTGTAAAAATACAGAGTGAAAGACTCGCTAGAATGGTGACAACTTATCTATGAGAAGAGATGTGACAACTAATTTCATTTGGAAGAATATGATCGTTACAATGAGGCTCTAAAGGAATTTTTAACATAAGGAAAATCCAAAACCCGAACCTCGGAAGATGAAAAGCCAATAGGTTTGTGGGACCCGATGGGGGTAGTTGATACGTCAACTTCCCGAGGGTGTAAATTTTGCATACAATTTATGTTTGGGGCGATCGATACACCGTTGGAAAGGTATAACCGAGAATAATTATTTTTGATTGGCCTAGGTTAGTGCCTTTGATAGTCACCTGGGCCCCAAATCCCCCAAAAAACGTCGTTTAGGGCCTCAAAATGACCCTGGAAGTTTGGAACCCAAAAAAACTGTTGAAAATTTGCCAAGATGGAAAATTGTTTTTCGAGCCCATGGAATAGGTGGGTGGCTATCAATATCTAGCTAGATCACCTAGTCTATTGTTTCACCATCCATGTCCACTGTTTCACCATCTTTGTCCATTTATCCACCATCCATGTCCATTGTTTCACTATCTGTGAGAGCTGCTATCATAGGCATGAGCACCCGAGCAGACGAAGAATGAGTAGGCGTCAAAAACACCATATTGGTAAATGTGCATTGTTTATTCTTTAAATTTTCACCCTGCTGATAATTTAAAGTGACTTATAATAAATAACAAATCATTACACAAATTTTGTTATTTTCTTGTCTTTAGTGAAATATCAAGGATAATTAGCAACATTTGGTTAAATTATCCATGTCTTATATACATTCTCATCTTGTAGACAACACCTATATGAAAACATGAATGGTACCAAATTAGAGTAGAGGAAGCACTCTGGCCTGAAGGAAAGACAAATATCATGTGACAAGCACACTTATGTTACCAAAAACCTGACCAGGAGATCCCCTCCACATTCCATTCTTGTTTCATTCCTCACTTTGACACGACATTAAACATTAATAATCAATTTTGTATGCTAAAATTTATTCCCATAAAGGGTTCATGTTTCTTATCCCCCAAAACCCTTTCCATTTCCATTTCCCCTTGTGTTTTCGGTTTCGTGTTTTTGTTAATTGCACAAGAGCCACAAGAGCATCATACCTCACAGATTCAACTAGTTAAGTTATGCTCATTTTCTTCATATGATGGATTATTTTATCATTCTCTCCTACAATTTGAAAGCATCACCCTGGAATATTCCCGAATGTCTTAAAAATATGGTTTAGAAAATCCACGTGACTTGTAACTTTCACTATAAGCTTCTTATCTAACAAGGTCATATTCACACAATTTGAAGAAATGGATACAGAGGACAAGAAAATCAAGAAGACAATAGAACAATTTGTAAAGATAAAGAAATATTTAAAAATAAAATGGATATAAGTAACCATTTAAATCACATTATCAGAGGAAAAGATAAGCAATAATGTAGGGAGATCAAATGAATAACATGTGCAAGAAAAGATATTACTTGTCCTTTGTAAATGGAAATGGAATTGGCTAGGTAGTTTTTCAACTACTTTTCAAACCCAACAGGATTTGGGTACTAGTATTAGAGGTGTTTGTTGGTCCTTTGGGGCATGGAAATAGAGTAGTCTCAATCTGTTGGAGATTCACTTCCAGAGATGGGTAGATGAAAACTGTACACAATGAACTGTGAATTAGGCTTAGTACCATTATTAATAACCCTTATAGACATTGATAACTAGGATGGAAGAGCTTCCTTAAGAAGAATACCTATAGTGAATTAGCTCCCTTTCTTTCTATAGAATGAAATGATCGATCGTATCCCTTTCAGGTAGATTACTTAGATGTCGATCTCTATATTTTTCTATTAGCATAGGTGGGTCCATTTACACCATTTTTGTGTCTTATTCCTGAACTGTATAATCTTCCTTTGTTTCTACTGGGTCCTCCTCTTTTGTTTCCATGCCTAATTCTACTTGGTGCTAATTTGAAATTAATAATTAAAATATTTCTTATTATGCTAAATAATATTTTAGTTATTTTTATTTTAAAAATAATTAATCCTTATAAAATTATAATTTAAAATATTTCTTATTATGCTAAATAATATTTTAACTTTATTTTTATTTTAAAAATAATTGGTCCTTATACAATTATAATCCATTTTTTTCATATTTAATTTAATTTCAACTTAGTAACATAAAATAGATGATTTCTTGTTGTACATCGCATTTTCAATGGCCAAGTGGGTGTCCATGTTTATGACCTTTACTGTGCTTATTTACTTCTTATATTTTAATATATCTTGGTTTTTAAGTTGTTGATTTTTAGGTTGGGAAAATATGAATCAATTTGACATTTTTCTAATAAATTTGCATGTAAATTAAAGTATTTTTTAGTACTTTACTTTGTTAAAAATTAAAAAAACATTCAAAGAAAAATGTTTTATATTAATATTTCATAGTTTGAAATCAAATATATATAGACTTTCCAAAAAAATTTCAAAGAAAAAAAGGTTTTATATTGATATTTCAGAGGCCCCCAGGGGGGCAGCTCAATTGGCAAGTGCCGTGAAAATGAAGTTCCATGAGGTTTCGAGTTCAATTCCCCCCGACTTACCTTGTGTGCCACGTAAGGGGCATCGTGGGCACACCTGGAGGTTCTAGTGGTAGCGGTTGGATCACACGGCCACGTGTAACGCGAGCACGTGCCCAACTAGTTGTTGATTCCTCCAGACACACCAAAAAAAAAAAAAAAAAAAAAAATTTGATATTTCAGAGTTTGAAATCAAATATGCATAGACTCTCCAAAGGAATCCATCATATAAATGTTCAAGAAACCTCATTACTATCTACCCAATCTCCTATTCAAGATTAATTTAATCGCAGTCTTCCTTGTACTAATTACCTCCTTGTCTCCTTCAGAATAATAATAAAAAATATATTAATCTAAAAGGGTCTCCATTACATTCTTAAAAATATTATATTCTAAACCAAAACTAGACTATCACATAATTAATACAAGGTTTAATGTTGAGAATACTTTTGGAAAAATATTGTGTACTTGGTTTTGAAACGTCCAACATTTCAAGTGGACACTCCACTCATCGTCAAGGACAACAAAAAGCTCAAATGTAGGGAGAAGAGTGTCGAGGTAAGTATTAAATAGGTGGAAAATAAATGGCCATTGAGAAAGAAAATAGGTGGAAAATAAATGACCGTTGAGAAATAATTAATGAAAAAAA
>JASDQU010010013.1:207253-270948 GCA_032191745.1 Picea mariana | reverse complement strand
ACGCAAAACATAGGATTTTTTTTTTTTCTCTATGACAGACATACGCGGCTTCTTACAGACTGCTCTTCCTGTTCCCTCCCAGGCAATCGGGTCGAATGGAGTCCCCACCCCCTTCACGGCTTGCTGTCTCGGTTTTATTTGCATGCACCAGGGTTGACACTTGTCACCCTGGGAACTGCATGTTTTCCAACCGTAACCTTCCTCCCACCACTTGGGAACTCACGGGTCCCTCCAAAAGAACTTAGGATAAAAGAACATATCTTTTGAAACAATATTAAAACAATATTAAAATATTATTTCCAGGTTTAAGCCCCTAGACTTAGCCCCTAGGCTCATCACTCAACCCCTTTCCCACCTTCCAGCCCCTAGTTCCATTGCCCAATCTGTGGACGCTCAGTCCCCCATCACTCTTTCATCGTGGACGGTCTGCACTGGCGGTATTTATATTTTATTAATTGACCTGCATACATACAAGTACATTAACAAGATCCTGGCCTTTAATACTTAGGCTCCCTGGCCTAACAAAACTCATAAGCCTACAACTTATACAAAACTTGGCTCACCAGCCTATAGAACATATTTACAATTCTTTGCATATGCATGATCTGCAACGGGGCTCGGCCTTGGGGACACTACACAAGAGGGGACCTTTGGTATATGTTCCAGTTGGTGATTCACATGTATCAATGATGGTTGAAAGTTTCTAACTATGATTAGATGCATCATAATTTAATTGTAATTATTAGTTTATTTCAAGATAAGTACTTACAATTATGTCTTTAATATGCATTTAAAATGTGTTGTAGGAGGAGAGAGTGGTGGAGGAGAACATGGCCGTAGGAGAGAGTGGCATAGAACATGGACATATATGATAATTCATAGATCATATATGTTGCATTTGTAAGCTCTAGTTTGTTTTAATGAGAACTTTATCAAATAATTACTTAATCATTTTTTTACTTAATGGATATACAATTTTTGGAATTTTATTCATTTTTGTACTTAATGTGTGAACAAATAGTCTAAAACATTTTCATATACTCTATATTTCAACACATTACATTGTTTTAATGAAATTTGTTTATTATTACATTATTTGTTTGCTATGGGTAATTGTTTGGGTAATTTGTTTGTAAAATTACTAGTAATTTTTATGAGTTTACTTGCGTGTTGGTAATTGTTGTGGGTTCACTTGCCAAGTTGTATACATTTAGAAACTATAATATAAAACCCTATAGAACTATTGTCAAGCAAGTTTCTCAAAGAGTTTTTCTCTTTAGCATGCATGGGTAGAAATGAATTTGGGTTGGAACTACTCTTTCCTTTATTGCTACCTATTTGAATATTGAAATCCCATAGAAGGATGGATTTATACAGGGTAGCGAAGACAATCATTCCCAGATTTATATGTATATATGCTGGAACCAATGAAAGGTTGGAAGGTACATAATCCATATGCCTTAGATTATCTTGCTTCAAGCCCTTTAGGTTTCTTTAATATTGTTGGCTGGAAAACTCAATACATGGGTGGCAAACTACTCTAAAATCCATCATAAAACTTGTGTTTCTTTCCATTTACAATCCTTCTTTGGATAAGTCATCTACCACTGATTTAAGTTGTCTATATACACGATTATAGGAGTCGTTTGGAAAACAATATCCATACTTTTAAACTCTTTTAGGAACAATAGAAAAACAATGTTTTCCATCTTGAAAGAACCATGAACATCTAAATAAAAGAGTCACCAATCACTTAGATATTTTAACTCCCCTTATCAATTGCTAGCTTCATTAGTAATTTCATAGCCACCATTTTTGCATAGTTATTTGTACATCTATCATGGCCCTCCTAAAAAAAACCTGATAGAATAGCACTCAAGTTTCAATTCATCTCGTAGATGACAAGAGTCAAGTTGTTTATCTAGGTGAAAGTACCTTCAACAAGTATTCATAAAAATTTTCACCTATGGATCCAAAAGTAATCTTGAAGTAAGTTTCATCTTCCCCATAATTAGAGTACATATTGTTATAGTGAGATTTTCCTCACCACTAGTCCAGTCACTACTAGTTATACTGGAGCTCCATCACCAACCTCTGCTAGTCACGTTGGAGATGGGTCAATGACCTCTGCGAGTCATGTCGATGACCCGCACCCAACCACTGCTAGTCAGGCTGGGGGAATCACTTTAGTCGCCACGAGTCATATCAATGTCGCATCTCCAACCTCTGCACATCACGTGGGAGATGACTCTCTCACCTCTGCCAGTCACGTTGAGAGCATGTCACCAACCATTGGGAATGACGCTAGGGGCATCGAGAAGCCTAGATGCCTCATACGTAAGCCTAAATTCCTTTGCAGGACTTGTGAAGGAGATCACCTTACTTGTTTATATCCAGCTACAACTGGGATACCAGAAGCCTGATTCTCACCTGAGGGCCCTTTGGGTTCTGAAGTATCTATGGTTTCCCCACACCCTATTTCTTCTTTGATTGACATGACAGTGATTCCTCTCCAATCTTCTCTAGACCATACCCCCATTGTCGAGGGTGATGTTTCCCCTATCCCTGTTATCTTGCATCCTCTTCAACCTATAGTTGAAGAAGTGGTCATACCAATGCAATCTCTAGTCAATCCAACTCTCTGTTTGGAGGGTGATGCATCCTTCAACCATGTTATCAACATACTTGATAACGCTCCTTCTAAATAAGAGAGAGCTTTTCTCTCCCCGAGTGCTCTCCCTCCACGTCCTAAAGAGGTTCCTTTTGATTGGGATGGCCTTGAGAGGTATCCAATGCCCCCACCTATGTCTTTTCCAGTAAGAGACATTATCCGATATATCACGGAGACTATAACATCCTCTATCACTTTATCCTCCTCGACTTGGAGAGCTTTCATTTTTCCCAAGATTATGTCGTATATTCGTAAGATGTTGACGTTCTACAGAAGTCTAGCATGAGAGCCTTGGCCTCCCCCGTGACTTGCTGTCTAGAATCGCCAAGTGAGTCCGAGTTAAGCTCTTTTCCGACTCGTCTAAAAAACGAAAAGATTGCCGAGTGATTTGTCCTTTTAACACTTGTTAAATTGGAATTGAAAGGTTGTGAGTCTTAATTGAGTTCTTTTCCGACTCATTTTCAAAAAGCGAAAATATTTCCGAGTGATCTTGTCTCTTTCACACTCATAAATTGGATTGGAAAGGATGTATATTTGGCACAAGTTTATCCCTTTTTCACACCAAGTAGACTAAAAGTCATAAAAAAGGACATTTTTTGGCGTTAAGTTGTGATTGCATCTCATGCCCTTTCTTTCATTATTGAGCCTATAGTTGGTTCTTGCTTTGCGTTATAAACCGTTCGCCTCAACAATTTTTGCATCCTCAACCAAGTAGAGCCTTGTTTATATCCTTCGCAATTTGACACCCTATACCTAAGAGGGAACATTCCCCCGAGTGTATGTCTCCCGCATGCATCTCCTTGCATTGAGCATAGGCATGTTCCACTATTGGAACTAGTTTTTCATGTTCCTCCTCTATATCATAGCATTCATTTGTCTATGAAAAAATAAAAAGATGGGCGGGAAGGGAGTATTATCTTATATTGGCAGCAGTCATGTCTCTTTTGAACAAAGAAAAAATTTATTGAGTCCATTTGTCATCATAATCTTGGGATTAACATGGCCTTAGGAAGCTGAGCTCGTTACAAAGTCTTCTCTACCGAATGGTTACTTTTCCAGTCCCTATGGAGAATATCATTGATGCCTCCTCCATCTCATGGTTTCATCATTGAGTCTATGATGTCAGAGTCTTTCATATGTCTCATGCTCTTGTTCAAAGGAAGCCTATCAACCTGTTTCGACCACTTCTCAGAATTCTTGACTTGGCCATACCCTCAGTCTATCTAAGAGTCACATGATACTATAGTCCTATCAAGCACCCTGGTCCTACTTTCATCATTGGTAGGTAACCTTGAACCTAGCAGTTGACATTTCATCATTAGTCGTTGACTGAGTGGTTTCCCTTATGTTCGTCGACAAGACATATATTCACACATTGGGACTTGTGCAGTTTCTTGGATGCCATTAGCCTTATTGGTGGTTTCCTTTCCTTTGTCAACAGTTTTCATCATTGGTTGCTATTCAGAGGGTATTTTCCGCGTACTGCTTGCACTTGGCACATGTGAAAGACACACAAGGTCGTTGGTTTGTGAACATGTTCTTCGTCCGATTTCCACCAAATCATGAAGCTCCTGCTTTGTACCTCGTGCTGAATGATGAGAGATGCCTTAATGCTCTCCTTTTAGTGGGTCTCCTTCCATCGACTTCAGCTCATCTATTCTAGAAATGTGACCTAGAGTCTTATGAGTACCTTGAGGCTTGTAGTCATTAGTGGCAGGTTCTCTCGCCATCAATAGTTGGGAATACATCAATGTCTTCTGATCAATTGATTCTTCAGGTGTTCGACACCAAATCCTTTATTCACACTTGTAAGAATGTACTCGATGCCTTGATACATACTTTCATTATCAATAGGTTGTCTCACGTTTGTTAACGGTATACCTTAATGACCGGTAATCAAACGATGTCTCATTGTGTTCGACCTTAACTCCTTTATTCACATGATGTAGACTTTCACCCTTGGCGGATTGTGTAGAAGACTTGAAGACATCACTATGTGGCCACAAATTTCATGAGCTATAGCTTCTTTTTCCTTGGACCAGTACCTATATAACTTTATGGATCATGGGAGATCAGATTGTACTCCATTGTATACATATATCTTCATATTGGTTTTGAGACTGGTTCTACTGGGCCTTGTTCGTGACTATGACAACTTTTGGCATGTAACCGCATTTTTATTTTCCTATTCATGGCCACAGATAGTTGTTTGGTATTTTCACATGGATCTGCAGTGTAATTCTATTGGTATCCATGTATGCAAAGTTAGTGCAGAATGTAATGAGAAACTAGTTCTTCCATCTAGTTCCCCATCACTCCACTTCTGGGTTGTTTATAATGTATTTCGGCCATCACAGATACTCCTCTGAACTCACACATTAGGGGGCATTTGTTATAGCGAGATTTTCTTCACCCTATGCAGTCTTGCACATAAGGCCTTTTTCCATTTCCCCATGCAGACTTATCATCCATGTTTGTAAAATCCAGAGCTAAAAATACATTTTTTCCACATGTACGCACCTTGCCTACTATACAACATGTGTATATGCAGGCTGCACCACCACAACCTGCGTACATCGAGATTTGTGTCAAAAAATGAAAATTAATGTTGGGTTTCCATGTCACGACAGGAGATCTCTGATCCTCGGCCTTCCATATACTGGAAACGTTCTGATTCGGCCCTTCAATTCCATTTAAAGGCTATAAATGGGCCAATTCCGAGCTATGGAAAAGAGGAGAAATAATTCAACTTTGAGAGCAAAGTTACTCTGGAGAAATTATTTACTTCATATTGAGTCTGCATCCCTTTGTCCTTTAAGTCTGAACATAGTTTTCAACCCCCAATCTCTTCCCTTATTGCTTGAGAACCTCATTGTCTCTCTTCTATGAGCTTGCCTTTGGTGGAGGATTTAAGTGGTGGAGGCCCAACTGGAAGGAACTTAGTTTATCGGTTCCTAACTGTGCCGACACGGAAATCTGTAATATTTTCACGTCTGCTGATCATTTATTAATAGAAATACTCCTTTCCCATCCAATTGATATCTTGCAAATATTTGATTTATTAACCATGGGCATATTTGTAATGTATATTAATGGATTATGCTATCTAATGTGCTAACCTTTTATATTATCACCATATGCTTGCTTTTCTAGGTTGTTGAGAACTAGTTGCAGGTGTATAGATTTGGGTCAAAGTGCTCAACGGTGGACTTCATCGAACATCTAGACGAGGTAGGCCTCTTTCTTATCTCACTTGCATATTGGTTTATATAGCATGTTTTTGGGATAGAGTTGATTTCTGCAGTCATTTCCATCTGTTGTGGTTTACCCTAGCCATAGAGAGTTTTTCCCTCGTAACACATATATCTATATATAACTATAATATTAGTAGTGAAGTTGGAATGGATTCTAGGGGTGTACACATATATTATCAAATGATTAATAATTTAAAGGTGACATGGGTGCTTTCGTCTAGTGATATGTATTTAAAAACATAGAGAAAATTTCTACCTATAGTTCTTCACACTAGCTATTGTGTTACATTGTATCCATACCTTTAACAAGTATTCATTAAATATCTCACCCATGGCTCCAAAAGAAAACAAAAAATTTACCGTCTTAACGAGAATTGTGACCTCAAAATGAGAACTCTAGCCCAAAAATATCATATTTTTGGGTAAAAAATACAAAAATCAACCCCCAAATAAAAAGGTTGTGCTATCGATAGCAACCTTTTTTTGGAGGTGGTTAAAATTGCGACTTGTTTGAAACTTTACCCTTGACATTACGAACAAAAACATGAAAGAACCTTGAAATTGACCCTTGAATCAAAAAGTGATGCTACTAGTAGCACCACTACTGTTTTTGAGTTAAAACTGTGACCTAATTGAAACTATGGCCTTGACCACTAGCACCACTTTTTTTTTGAGTTAAAACTATGACCTAATTGAAACTATGGCCTTGACCACTAGCACCACTTTTTTTTAAATTTAAAACTATGACCTAATTGAAACTGTGGCCTTGACCATTGGCACCACTTTCTTTTTTTGAGTTAAACGATGACCTAATTGAAACTATGGCCTTGACCATTGGCACCACTTTTTTTTTAGTTAAAACTATGACCTAATTGACACCGTGACCTTGACCACTGGCACAACTTTTATTTTTTGAGTTAAAACTATGACCTAATTGAAATTGTGGTCTTGACCATTGTTGCCACCACAAATAAAACATTGAAAATTGACTCCTAAATATAAAAGCGTTATAACTTGATAATTTATTTATCAATTAATTTATTTTATTTTTAATAATTTCCATTAAGAAAATAATTAAACGGGAAAAAAATATCACTAAAGAAATTTTTTAATTTAAGCGAAAAACCAAATTGTTTTTTGGAAATAAGGAAAAAAACAATTTGTGTTGTAAATAATGCAAACTGGGATTTTTTAATAAAAAAAGTAAAAAAATGAACTTAAAAAAAAAAGTAAAATTTAAATTTTTTAGGAGGATAAAAATTTAAAATGAAAATTTAAATAAAAAAATTAAAGGAAAAAGGGAAATAAATACAAAATTTAAAGGAAAATAATTGAAAAAATATCCATAAAACACAATTTTTGGGGAAAAAAATTAAAAAACTATCTTTAAAAAAATTAAAATAAAAAAAATTATATTAAAAAAAAAATTAAAATACAATTAAAAAAAAAATAGAAACATTAAAAATAGAAAATTTAAAGTAAATAAAAAAATTAAACAATAACAAAATTAAACAAAATTAATAATTTTAATGATGATGATGATGATGATTAACGTCCACTAAGAATCGGACTTTAAGAGGGTAAGCGATTACTTGTGATTTTTTATAATTTTGTTTTTGTGCTCGAAAATAATTAAGAGAAGCTTTCCAAGACCATCATACTTTTGTTGAGTTAAAAGATTAGGAAAGTTAGGTAGCTTTCCAAAATCACCATATTTTTAATTTTAATTTTAAAAACTTTAAAGTTTAAAAATTTTAATTTTAATTTTAAAGTTTTAAAATTAAAATTAAATTTTAATTAAAATCAAATTTTAATTAAAATTATTTAAAATTTAGTGTAAAATTTAAAGTTATTTAAACTTTCAATTTTAATTACAGACGGTTTAGTCATGTGGGTGTTGGGGGCGATGCCCGACATCGCCTCAAGCCCATGCAAGCTAAGCCCTTGTCCCATTAGGGCTAGGACTTAGCTTGAGGAGAACCAGGGTGATGCCATGCATCACCCCCGCACCCACACAACCCAAACAACCCAAACAACTCGTAATTAAAATTTAAAGTTTAACTAATTTTAAATTTTAACCTAAATTTTAAATAATTTTAATTAAAATGAAAATTTAATTTTAAAACTTTAAAATTTTAAAATTAAAACTTTACAATTTTTAACTTTAAAATTTTTAAAATTAAAACTAAAATTAAATTTTAATTTTCAAAATTTTTATCTCTCTTTTTTTTTATTTATTTACTTTAAATTTTATGTTTTTTATATTTTTTTTAATATTTCTATTTGTGTTTTTTTAATTGTATTTTAGTTTTTTTTTAATATAAATTTTTTATTCTAATTTTTTTAAAGATTTGTTTTTTAATTTTTTTAAAAAAAATTGTCTTTTAAAATTATTTTTTTTCAATTTTTTCTTCAATTTTTTCATATATATATATATGTATATATAGATATTTTAATTTTGTGTTTGAAATATTATTTTAAATTTTATCTCTCAAGAAAGTTTAATTTGTTTTTTTTTTTTAAGTTCCTTTTTTAATTTTTTTATTAAAAAATCACAATTTGCATTATTTTCAACACATTTTTTTTTCTTCATTTCCAAAAAAAATTGTAATTTTCCTTAAATTAAAGAAATTTATTGGTGGTATTTTTTCCCATTTAATTATTTATTAATGGAAATTATTAAAAAAATAATAATTGAGAAATAAATTATCAAGTTATAACACTTTTATATTTAGGAGTCAAATTTCAATGTTTTATTTGTGGTGGTGTCAATGGCCACAATTTCAATTAGTTCATAGTTTTAACTAAAAAAAAAAATGTTGACTCTGGTCAAGGCCTCAGTGTCAATTAGGTCATATTTTAAACTCAAAATAAAAAGTAGTGTCAGTGATCAAGGCCACGGTTTCAATTAGGTATTAGTTTAAACTAAAAAACAATAGTAGTGCCAGTGGTCAAGGCCACACTTTCAATTAGGTCATAGTTTTAACTCAAAAACCAAATAGTGGTGCCAGTGGTCAAGGGAACAGTTTCAATTAGGTCATAGTTTTAACTAAAAAAAAAAGTGGTGCTACTGGTAGCATCACTTTTCGATTTGAGGGTCGATTTGAGGGTTTTGTTCATAATGTTAATGGCATAGTTTCAAACAAGTCACAATTTTAACCACCTCCAAAAAAGGAGTGTTACCGGTAGCACCACGTTTTGAAACGGGGGTAAAAATGTGACCTTTAAAAAACGAGAAGTATGGAGAGTTATCGTTAAGTTAGTAACTTTGTTAAACTTGTGGCAAGTTTCTTCTTGCTCATAATTAGACCACACACACATACATAAACAAAGGAAGTAATCCATCATATGGGAAAGTTGCTTAGAGTTTCTTGATTACATTTTCGACCTAGATCAACAAAAATGAATTTTTGATCATTGTCTTTCACTAGAGAAATAATTTTCTTCAGATGCAAAGTGCCTTGGTTCCACAGATGGACACTTTCAAAGTATCTTAATTTGACATAAATGCAAGTAGAACTGCTAACTATTTAGACAATGGACATAATTTTGTTGTATATTTGCCTAAGGCAACCTTTCCTATTGTGCTCTCAATTGCAAGTCATTTTGTTATGGTTACTTCTCTCTTATGCACTCTTATGATTATCTCTCTCTCTCTCTCTCTCTCTCTCTCTCTCTCTCTCTCTCTCCAACACAATAGTGCTAATTAATCCAAAAATACTTAGATGTCAATTATTTCTTAAATACACATAAACATCCGACTAGATTCGAAAAAAATGAAGATCCTCTTTTACTATTTGCAAATAACATGTGAATGTCTTACTTATCCATAGAATTCAATAACATTGATGAATAACTTGCGGAAATAAAATGTTGAAATGAAGTAAAATAAGATCAACAACAATTCAAATTGCACATAAACAATTTTTTAACAGATTTCACCCATCTTAGGCTACGTCTTTGGGTCCCTTTTAAATCAGTGAGACCACTCTTTAATGCTCAAATGCCAAAATTACAATAAATAGACTTACAAATACCGAGTTTTTGAGGGCACACTTAAAGTCTGTTACTCCAACCTAGAAATAAAGGTTGCCACTGAATTCCTCATGATATTTTGAGAAGAGTGAGTATAATAAACTCAACTATATTTTGAATAGGTGCTTAAAGACCCCCTTTTACAAGCATAACAAGACTATGGGTCTCATACATGAAAAATTGGACTAAGAATTTTCATACATAGAACTTTACACATAATACACATCACCATTAGATTCCTCTCGAAATTTTGAGAAAAATGAGTATAAACACTATAGACTTCCCCAAAGAACTTTATGGCATGCAAAACAAGACAAACCCAAAACTAGGGACACCTCTTGCACATAAAACGAGACAAATATGAACTTGGCACAAAATTTTATGCAGACCCGTGCTTGGCATGAATTCCCATGTTGTATGTAGGTTGGGTGTTGAATTTATATAGGATAAAAACAAGATCTAAATATGTTGGCATGGTTACAACATAAATCAATTTCGAAACAAAAGTAATTAAATGCCATTAATTATCATCACATAAGTGGTTGGCATAGTGGTTAAAATTTTAGAATATGTTCCACAGGTTCTGGGTTCGATCCACAATTTGGGCAATTCATTGGTTTGTTGCAACAATATTTCATATGCACATAACTATACATTAAATCCATTGGTGGTTTGTTATAACAATATATATATATATATATATATATATATATATATATATATATATATATATATATATATATATAATAACCAAAACCAACGAATTGACCACCTTGGAGTTCGAACCTTGAACCATCATTGGCTAATTCGGGCCTAGCAAGTGGCAGCCTATGATTGGTCCATGCCACACCATGCCACATAGTATGCCATGTCACCTGCCAACTATACGGTATGCTCATGCCATGTTGTGTTTGCTGGTATTTACATGTCACTGCCTAGTCATTGCCATGTTAGCATACAAATGATCACTATACTTGCCACTTGTCACGTCATCGTAGGATGACACATGACACTTTTTTATTGGTCCACATGGGTGCCTGAAAATGCCAAAAATGAGTGACACGTGGAAGCCTCTTGTGTTTCCATGCCATCCTAATGACATCATCCTGTCAATTGTATGACCTATACGGAAAATCCACGTGGAAACCTAGGGGGCCTGCCACGTGGTACCCATGCTTTGAATTTTTCCTTGGTTTGACCAAACTTTGACTGGCCATAACTTCTTCATATGAACTCCGTTTGAGGCGCTTTTTGCGTCGTTGGAAATCTATTATCGAGATTTACACAATGGAGGAATTTTCAAGAGCATTTGAGAAGATAATTTTTTTTTTTTGCATTTTTGGATCTTCCTGGATCTCTTTGAGCGTTTTGGATCCTCCTGGATCAAACCTCCCCACTGAAGAACTTTTGGACCTCCAAAAGTATGGATCATTTAGAAATAAAGTGAGGACACTGTCGTCTCACTTGTCTAGTATCATCCATCCTTCCTGCTTGGATAACGAGCACCTGACTCATCACAACCATAATGAAGACTCAAACAACATTGCTGACCAAGTTAACCATTCCCTTAAATTCAAAAATTCCACCATTCATTGTTGCAGTTGCTAACCATACTCCACTAATTAGTAATAAAATGAACAACAAAACTAAATATACATATGTGAAAGAGAATGAACCATCAACATATTTTCACTTCTTAACAGGAACAACATCAACCAAAGGACATGTTCTGCTTTCAACCATAGGGTGTAAATCTGGATCCTGGATACTGGCATTAACTATCATTTTCACATGCCCTGTAGTGACAACTATCAAATTAGTCTTCATCTAATCATCTCTCACAATCTACTTAATCCCATCCTTGAAAAGATGATACTTGTTATGTCCCTTATAGAAAATAACCTTCATGTCATACAAGTGTGGACTTCCCAAAACCATCCTGCAAATGTCAAGTGGAACAACATCTAACTCTACCCCATCAATGAAACTGGATGTGATCACAAACCATAACTTGCATTGCTTAGTTACATGTACCTGAGGATTATCACAAATCTAACCCAAAGGATACAGTCTCGAATGAGGCCTAGTTTCCAATCCTAAATTATGAACAACTTGCTCTGAAACAAGATTCAATTGTGATCCACTATTAACAAGTGAATCAATATTAGTGTGCTTTGAGATAACTCGTAAATGAAATATTTCTTTTGTAACACACCCCTTTCTAAAATTATAATTATGTGTAATTAATCATGAATTATGGTTTCCATGCAATGACATAAAAATATTGCAATTTTATTATGGTTTGATTAAAAATGCCAACTAGTTGATTGTTGGGTGAAGCCTTGAATTACTGGTCATGATACCACTAGAGGAATGGGAGGAGGCTCCATTAATCTAGATGAACCCAACCTACCTTATTGAAGCAATAATTTGGAAATATTCATCTATTTTCCCTTCACTCATATTTTGAGACTAAATCAGTTAATGGAAGAGGGGATGGTAGTTGAAAAAACAACCACCGCCATGAAGGGAAGTATGGGAAGACCTGGCTAGGATAGTAGAACCTGTCAACCAGAGGTACCATTGAGTACCATGTCACACCTTCCAAGATGAACTGTGTGGAACCTGAGTTCCTTCTGATAGGAGAGAAAAAGGACATGTAGGGAACCTTCCCAAGTGATTACATGCAAAAGATGCACAGAAGAGAAGGGAGAAGGGTATAGTCACGAAGAGAGGGAGACAGGGTTAGAGGTAGACAATATACATGCACGTGAATGCATGGACAGGGAGAGAATGCACGAGAAAGCACAAATATTTCCCTAGTGGTATCATGGCTTGGCACGGGGGTGGCCAGAGTGCTAAGAGTGAATGCATCTAAGCCTATGGTTAGGTGGAAAGGCGAACACCCACAGTCAGTTGGTTGGTTCACTGCTTCATAGAACAGATAAGTAATTACATATATATTCTATGTGTAGGAAAAACTAAATAACTATTGCATATAATTTCTCTTTAATGTGCATATGTGTAAGTAAATTTAATGCTCGTAACAGGTGATGCATTTATGGAATGTATATTTGTTTCATTAGTAAATTCAATCTTGTGTTGTGCTAGTTGATTCATGAGACTTAGTAGTCGTTGATTCATGAGTTGGAACAAATCTCAGTCATTCATGGTAATTCCAATCACTGGGTGTTATCTCTTGTAACCCTATGGTAATCGCCAACAGTCAGATTGATGGATGGATCGACCTTAACCATTGATATGCTAATTAAGCTCAAGAGGGAATCATCGTCGGGGTACCAGAGCACCAAAACCCCATAAAACCCTTTTTGTTATGTTTGTTGAAAGGTATGACACCTCAGGACTAGGGTTCCATCCCTTGGTTCCTCTTTCTAGTTATATACTTTTCAAGAATTGGAAGAGGAGATATCGATCGTTAGGTATGAGTGCCGAGGGATATCGACCGTTGAATTTTTCCTTTAGGAAAGCTTAGGAGGGTAGTTCCACTCTCGAAAAAAAAATATTGAGTCTTGACCATTGGATATGAGGAGGCGAGGCATACCACCGTTGATCGTGGTAATGTGGGGTCAATCGGACCCCATAACCCCAAGAGTTCTCCCAGTCTTGAATTACTGCGACGATCCAATGGCTCATTGTTTGGTGGACAATGTTCAGACTCTTGGTTCCACCCCTGTCCCCTCTCCACGAGTAAAAGCATAATTCCTTAGACGAGTCCTTAAAAACAACCATTATATTAGCTAATCGACAGAAAATAATCGTCTATCTATGGCATAATATCAAGAGGGAGTTGAAGTCGAGGTCATTGAGGTGACACTTGTCACATTTAAGTAACAGAGGGAGAAAGATGTCTCCCACAGAGGGATAAGGCCATTGGGTAAGTGTGTTCAATTAGAACTGTTGGATCTACGGTCTGAGAAATCTGGACTGTGGATTTTTACACATATACTCTGGGGCAGTTAACTCTGAAAGTACTTTAATTATGCCTCACCTAATCATGTGRATTAATTTAATTAATCTCATCATAATCACTGGACTGAGATTACTTGAAGTTATACCCTAATGGGGAAGTTACAGTTCCTAATCTCTAGGACCACGTGTCACTTGACGACTAGTCCWTGCATCTGGCCAGTGTTGGGTCATGTGCCAGGGTGGATTCTAGTGCACCCGGGAAGAGTTACACTTGTCAACACTTGGTAGGTTAGTAAATAAAAGGGTGGAACCTGTCAACCAAAAACCCTATAATGGATACAATATATCTGGATCATTGGATTTAAAGACGGTCCAATCTCCACCGTAGATCTTGTGGGGTCATAACCCATGTTAAAACTGAATTAACTATCTCATAATTATGGTATTATTTTTAAATAATCCTCGACACTGAGAGATTTCCAAGTTAACACCACATGTAAGGTCCGACATCCTGTGCTCGTGGGTGATGTGGTACACGATAAGTGGTCCACATGTCATGAATCAGACTAGGGTTCGTGGGGAAAATCAGGCTAGGGTCCATAGGGAAAATGTGTGTCATGTTTCAAGAGGTACACATGCCACGTGTCACACCACTTGTCAGGACACGTTCTAGAAAGAGATTTGATGATGAGTCAAATGTGGGCCCTGTTGAAGGAAATTCCCCCTTGGAGTAATTCCATTTCTTGTTGGTCGTTGGATTTGGGAGTGTATATATCTCCATAGTCGATCGGGGTCAAAGGGGAGTCAATCGACCTCAGAGAGCCCAGAGTATTGTTACCTAGTTATGTTAAAAGGTCCAGTATTTGGTGTCCCGATGGCCACGTGTCGCACTTTAATTAAATATAGGTGTCATCACCCTGTTGGAAAAATCATGGACTCAACAATGACATATCTTTCCATGTCATTTATGTGGAGTTCCACGTGCCAAGTAGTACAAGTGCCATGTATCACGACAAGTCAACTTGGGTCATGATGTGTCATTCTAGGAGCACACTACATAGATTCTACGTGTCAGTATGGGCCCCTATGGGCTTAAGTCTTGAACGAATGCAATGGAATGGAATCATCAGATCTAGAGTTGATATCCACCCCCAAGATCAGTCAAAAGTGTCAATCACACCCCAAGTCACCAGTGAGATTCAATGCCTAGAGATGCCAGGAGGTCCGGTATCTGACACCGGGTGGTTATGTGCCATGATATTGGAGGATGATAGATAGTGGTACATGATAGGACCACAAGTCTAGGGTGCTAGCTCATACCAGGTTGAGCGTTGAAGGGTAAGGTCTACGCAAGAACTTCTAGTGGGCCGATGGTCCGACAACATGATGTGACATCGAACGACGTCGCCTAACCAATTACCAATAGACAAGTGGCACCATATGATGAGACCTTATACCCTATGTGTCAACGCTTATGTCAGATTGGGCCTATTAAGAATACGTAAAGCGAGAATAGCCAAAGTACTGGGACCCGATAAGCTGAGGGTCCGACGGACGAGGTAGCAAGTGCCACAACAGATTTCAATCCAAATACCACATCCACATAGGGGAATGACATGTCATGACAAGGCAATGCCACGTCAGATGGATATGGGTGATGTGGAGCCATGTGGCACTGTAATGGAAAAATACCTAAGAACTTTAAGGAGCCATAAATTCTGTTCCAGAGCTCGGTTTTGGACCAAGTTATAGTCATTGGAAAGCTATCAACGAGTAGAATATGATGGTGACCTTTAGACGGGGTTTTGAGGTAGTTGAGGAAAGGAATAAATTTATACCGCATCCCTTAAAAGAGTACTTAGGGGGTTGGGTGTGCTACATCTTTTCTTTTCCTTCCATCATGAATTACTTTAGACTTTGCAAAATAAGTACACGAACTGAAACTTGCAACTAAAGATGTACCTTTGATGCCCATAGCTGTAACCTTAGTTTCATCCTTAGAATCTGATCCAAGATCCAGAAATATGGTCCTGGTATTCGTATTACCCTTCCTAGGTTCAGCCCACTTTGGTTTCAATTCTAGATGCAACTTCCAACAATGCTTCCCATCATGTCCTTTGTTCTCATAGTGAGAACATGTAGGCTTCTTATTTTCATCCTTCTTTACTGTAGTTTTCTTCTTACTCTTCCCTTTTTCCTTTGACTGCTCCTCAAATTCACGTGGCTCTTCTAACATATCCTCAACAACATGATTTTCTTTGTTGGCCTCAAGATGTGTATCTTATACTGATACTTCGTCAATATTAGTAGGATTAAACATCAATATAGTATGTTGAAGATATGAGTGCATACCACTAATATACTTTAGAAGATTCCGAGAAGTATGTAATGGAATTCCCAAAGACAATGCCTTTCTCTTAAATTCTTGTGTATAAGCTTGAAAATTTTTCCCTTTTCCTTGTCTTAGATGTTGCCAAGCAATCATTGATGTTTGCATATAGGCTAATGGATAAAATTATTTTTTTAATGCAACAATAAATTCAATCCAGGAAGAAATTATTTTACCATTTTGAATAAGATCAGCTTGTGTCTGACTCTCCCACTATGTCAAATCTATGTCGCTCAGACGAAGAGTAGCCAACTGTATCCTTGAAGTGTACTTTATGATTTTTTGTACCCTGCAATACACTTCATTATGTTTGACCCAATTATACAACTTCTTTGCATTCAACTCTCCATCATAAGTAGGCAAATCAAACTTTACATCTAATTTTAATAAAGGAAAATCATGAGAATGAGAAGACTTATTAGAATGCTTCTTCCTCTTATGAAAATAATGTTCAATTCTATTGGAAGAAGATGATGTTGATGATGATGGGGACAAAGGAGGCTCTTGAGGTTCTTCACCTTCTCCTTCTTCTTTAACTGCTTCATTTTTTACTGATGTACTTTTTCCCTTGGCCTTCTTTCGATCCTCATACATTTTTTCCACGATAGCCTTCATCAAATTAAATGACTTTAAGAAATAATCTTCAGAGTTGTAAGGACCTAACCTTCTTGGTGAAGCCATCTTTCCTCTTCGACTGAAGCTCCTTGAACCAATTTTGGGATTATAAGTTGCAAACTTTCCTTCACCTCGCTTAGATTTGGACCTCATAAGCATTCACTTGCAAATACACATCAAAACCAGCTATGATGCCAACTTGATACGAAAATCCTTAGATGTCAATTATTTATTAAATACACATAAACATCTGACCATATTCAGAAAAATGAAGATCATCTTTGACTATTTGCAAATAAAATGTGAATGTCTTACTTATCCATAAACTTCAATAACACTGATAAATAACTTGCGGAAATAAAATGTTGAAATGAAGTAAAATAAGATCAACAACAATTAAAATGGCACATAAACTATTTTTTAACGGATTTCGCCCATCTTGGGCGACGTCTCCAGGTCCCTTTTCAATCAGTGAGACCGCTCTTTAATGCTCAAATGCCAAAATTACAATAAATGGACTTACAAATACCAATTTTTTGAGGGCACCCTTCAAGTTTGTTACTCCAACCTAGAAGTACAAGATACCACTAAATTCTTCACAAAATTGTAATAAGAATGAGTATAAACTCAATTATGTTMTGAATAGGTGCTTAAAGACCCCCTTTTGCACGCATAACGAGATTATGGGTCTCATACGTGACAATTTGGACTAAGACTTTTCATACTTAGARCTTTTACACATAATAGACATGAACATCAGATTCCTCTCGAAATTCTCAGAAAAATGAGTATAAACACTTTATACTWSCCTCAAAGAACTCTATGGCACGTAAAATGAGACAAACCCAAAACTAGGGACACCTCTTACATGCAAAACAAGACAAATATGAACTTGGCACGAAATCTTATGCAGAACCTCTCTTGACACAAATTCCCATGTCGTATGTAGGTCGAGCGTTGAGTTTATATAGGCCAAAAACYGGCTCTAAATCCGTTGGCATGGTTACAACATAAATTAATTTCGAAACAAAAGTAATTAAATGCCATTAATTGTCATAATATAAGTCACTGGCATAGTGGTTAAAATTTTAGAATATGTTTCGTAGGTTCTGGGTTCGATCCACAATTTGGGCAATTCGTTGGTTTGTTGAAACAATATATCATATGCACATAACTATACATTAAATCCGTTGGTGGTTTGTTATATATATATATATATAACCTTTAAAATATATAATAACCAAAACCAATGAATTGACCACCTCAGATTTCAGACCTTGAACCATCATTGGCCAATCTGGGCCTACCACGTGGCGGCCCATGATTGGTCCACGTCACACCATGCCACCAAGTATGCCACATCACCTGCCAACTATATTGTATGGTCATGTCACATGGTGTTTGTTGGTACTTCCATGTGACTACCCAGTCATTTCCATGTTAGCGTATGGATACTGATTGTACCTACCACCTGCCATATCATCCTATGGATGCCACATCATCTGTACAGATGAGATGTGGCACATTTTTATTGGTCCACATAGGTGCCTAAAAATGCCAAAAATGAGTGACATGTGATATCATCTCGTGATTCCACATCATCCTGCTGATGTCAAAATGAAATCATCCTATCAATTGTACAAACTGTATGGAAAGGCCACATGGCAGCCTCTAGGCATGCTATGTGGCACCTGTGCTTTGACTTTTTCCTTGGTTTGAACAAACTTTGACCGCCCATAACTTCTTCATATGAACTCCGTTTGAGGCGATTTTTGTGCCATTGGAAAGCTATCACCGAGATCTACGTAATGGATTCATTCCAATATCATTTGAGACAAACAATTTTTGATCATTTTTTGATCCTCCTGGATGTCTTTGAGTGCTCCAGGTCCTCCTGGATCACTAAATTTCTATTGTTGCTTTATCTTTTAGTTTATTTATAAAAATACCAATTTATACCAAAGACTGGGTTTGAATTACCAACTTTGATGAGACTCCAACTTCTTTCAACATTTTGATTTCTATGAGTTGTATGTGTTGATGCTGGCACTTCACATATCCCAATGCTTTTTTATGTCTCTTCAAGTCAATGGACGTTTTTCCAATGCTGTACGAATTTCATATTTTAAAAGTCATCTTGTATAAAGTTCATCATTGCTTTTCACTTTTGCATCAATGTCTTTATGTAATTTTTGTTTATATTCCTTGCTGCCATAAGAATGTTCATGTGTTTAAAACAATTCATTAGTTAAAATCCATATGTGTTTAAAACAATTCATTAGTTAAAATCCATATTGATTGCCTACTTTTATAGGAAGGAATTTAAAGAGTTTTGGGTTCAGGAGGAGGACATCACATTTTTGTAGGGAGACATTATGGATAAGTTTGGGTCCAAGAGGAGGACATCACAAAAGAGATTTTTCATATTTGTGGTGAGTTTTTGTTATAATGAATTGTGAARTTTTATTTTGCAAGTTTTATTTTCAAATCAAATTTTAATGTTGTCTCTTTTCATCATATATACAGGGAAATGAGTGAAGATGCATATGTTTTTTCAAAGACAAGTTCACAGATGGAATATGGTTTATTTCTATATATGGTTTATATAGTTTATCTCCAAATATGTATAACATTTGGAGATTACTTATTGAAAAACAATGGTCTTGTTATTACCATAAGTTTTAATTGTAGCATTTCTAGAAAATTTCCAAATAATACATACATAAATAGATGGTTATTTCTTTGTTTGAATGAATTGTGTGACTTGAATGCACAACATTGGTATTGAACTAAAATTTATTTGTAGTAATGCGTTTTTTTTTTCCATTAAATTGTCAGTCGTTACCAATATCCAAGGTTGTGTTAATAGTAAATACTGAATTATTTTGTTCATTAACATGCCATCTTGTTAGTTCCCTATATTATACCATTTTTTTCTATCTTTTGGGTGCTTTCCTATTTACCCTTTGTCTACTTCTTTAGTGGATACAGTGGGTACACTTCATTTTGGGATTGATTGCAAATGCAATGAATACTTAAGAGGATATACTTGGTTTTCAAATTAGTTTTCATATTAGACAATATGGATTTTGCAAATGTTATCATATTTTTTCTGAAATCGTTAAACAAATAACTCTAAACGTTGAGGCACCTTATGCTTGTATTTTGGGTGATGTAACTAGAATTTGCAACTTCATTTGATTTTTTGCATGCTACTTGCAATGAATAGTCAATACTAATAATGCATAATATTGTTTGTTAGGCTTGATTGTGGGTTCATTAGTCAACTAAATTGTTTAAGCTATTTTGTTTGAACTATATTTATCCAATGTCGTCGTTATCATGTAAGCCTAGAGGATTGATGGTGAAAACGTTGTCATAGATGATCTGTGGTTGAGTTTTAAAGTCTTCACTTGACATGTTCTAAGTATTATAGAAGGAAACAAAAGTGGTCAATTCTCCTTATAATTACATGCTTTTTTAAGGAAGATATGAAAGAAGCATTATGTTGAAAATCAAGGAATGAGCCCGATCATGAATGACTTTAACTAAGGACAAAACACACATTACACAAACAAGTTTGGATTACTTTCTATTCAAAACTAAATTAGCTTCGAGGGATATTAGCAAATAGCCATCCATAGTAAAATATTCATGAAACTCTCATGATAAGACCAAGACTTGGTAAATTCATGTGTAAAGACTTTGCAACTATTAACTGTTGTCTAGAAAGAAATAGTTTGTAAAGGACCTTTGTTATGGAGTAAATCTAAAAGCCTAATTATGGCCCCAAGGCCTTATAAGAGTGCTTATTCTAGAGACATCTAATCAATGTTGTCCATGCATGTATATCAATTATTGTGGATATGAGTTTCACAATGGTGTGTAATTAAATATAAACTAATCAAATGGCATAAACAAATCATACATACTTGAGCGTGATTTATAAAAAGGATTAATGCAAGTATTTATGTCATTAAATTTAAAAATAAGTATCGAATCCACATTTGTGTTAATTAATTATTAACATGTTCGACATAATGCAATGGGGCCAAGTTCAAAACAATCAGAGAAAACATAGTTAATTGAGTGGAAATGCATACCCCATCATTGTACTTAGGTTTTTCCGACAATTCTACATGAATCCACCTTCATGTTAAGTAATTACCAACACATTCAGTAGAATACAATGGGGCCAAGTTTAGAGAAAACATAATTAATTGAGTGGAAATGCTTACCTCATGATTGTACATAGGTTTTCCTGAAAATTCTTCATGAGTCCACATTCATGTTAAGTAATTACCAAGACGTTCGATAGAATACAATGGGGCCAAGTTCAAAACAATCAAAGAAAACATAATTCATTGAATGGAAATGCTTACCTCATCTTTATACATAGGTTTTTCTTTGTTGGTTAGTGATATGATTTGTAAAAATTGTTTGTTTAGTATAGAACCAATTTTTCTTAAACATTCATGTTGAGCAATTACCAACACATTAATGGGACCAAGTTGAAAACATAGAAAAAACATAATTAATAGAATGGAAATTCTTGCATTATACAATGTTTTTCTTTGTTGGTTAGTGACAAAATCTACATTTTTTTTTTGTTTATTTAGTATAAAACTCAATACATTCAATACCACAATTGCCCCTTAAAACATTTAGAATACAAGATATAGATAAAGAATATCTTATATGTCTTTTGGGTACAATGAGAACCTCTTAGTGAAGAAAGCTATAAGTCTAATTTTAATGGAATTGTGAAACACAATCCATGTAGGACAAACTACGAAGGGGTTTTATTCCCATATATATATATATATATACTTGTTATCTACACGGTGAGCATAACAAACAATTTGAACTGCATGTTAAGATGAAAATGTTAATTATGGGGTTAAGACTTACCTCAAGCTAGGTACAAGAAGAACTAGAATGGAAGGAGATTACAAAGTGATAATTAATCTAACGAAATGTTCAATCTCATCACTATATTGGAAATTAGAATCCCAAAACAAATGAATCAGAGAATGGTTAGTGATAAAATTTACAAAATTTATTTACTTGGTATAGAACCAAGTTTTCTTAAACATTCATGTTGAGCAATTACCAACACATTAATGGGACCAAGTTCAAAACACAAAAAAAAACATAATGAATAGAATGAAAATGCTTGCATTATGCAAAGTTTATCTTTGTTTTTGTAAGTTAGTAAGTATATTAGAGCCTTCTAAAAATTTACAAACTGTCTGTTCTAGGTGTCAACAGTGCCTGGCTAGGAAACCACTGTTGGCCCTGGTTTAGAAATTTAATGACACTTGTCCAAAAAATGATGACTCTTGTCAAAAAATAAATAGAAGTGATCGTACATAGAAAACATACTATGCCACACAGGGCTCTGGATTATCTGAGTTTTAATCTAAGCAGAGCTGACTGTCTATACAGTTTCCTAACAAACTGAAAAAACATGGAGTAAAAGACTAGAAAAAACAGAACTTTTTTAGTGACCTAGACCATAGGATGGGCCTGCGAAGACTTGGGTATTCTTTCGCTTTCCCTTGTCTTGTTTAGTACTCGCCTGCCTGAGGTCTTGGAGGAAGAGTAATAGCTTGTCCACCTTGCTCCTTTGTTCTTTATCCTGCGTTTGTAAATCCCTGAGGGCCGTTTTGATGTCCTGTTGTCCTTTGGCCAAATCTCTCAAACCCTGAGTGATCTCTTCCTAGTTAACATAGCTGTGGCAAGGGGGACAAAATGTGGAATCCTCTGAATTGGCGAAGGTGGCTTTAGAAAGGTGGCACGACAGGGTAGCGGCGGGAGGTGTTCGTCGCAGTGGAAGAGGAGAGGGTGGGGGTGGTGCATATCCCAGGGAGTTCTCGAAGGCGTCAAACCATTCAACCTGACAACCATACTCATTTGATAGAGGTGAAAGTTCTTGAGTGGCTTCAAGCTTTGTCGCTGCTAGAGCAGGAGCCAAAATAGGAGGCAGGACAGGAAGAGCATCCACAACTGAAGGGATATTAGTGCCAGGCATTTCTGTGTCCAAGAGGTGGGTCGAATTTCGCATTTTCCTACCTATGGCTACGTACCAGGCCTCACCTCTTCTAGACTTGCCTCTCATGTGTGGCATAAGGGTTGTTGAGGTTGGGAGGGTGGCTGCGCAAAGCTTGAATATCAACAAAAACCTGTGAGGAGGAAGGAAGGCATTGGGAGTTGTTAGAGTGAAAATGCCCCTAAGTTTGGCTATGAGGGCTCCTATTCCAGGATGGGGAGGTGACTGTTGAGGTGATGTGCGTCTCTCCATGCACAATCCCTCCATGCAAGTTCTCCAGCTCATGCGACGGGCTCTTAGATTGAAAGTTCGGCATGGTGGTGGCGTGGGAACTTAAATTGCAAGGTGATGTGCCAGCAGGGGGATGGGACGTGTCAGGAGTGCTTGTACATGCGAGCACCAACTGGCTGACTAGCTATCCGGTTGGCCTCTCTGTGTCTTGTTCACATGAACTGTTTGGTATCACCCCATATGGGGGATGATCTTTGGTTCTTGCAATGGTTCTGCAAGCTATTACCTAGGGGTGGGAGATGGTGGAGGTCAGGGTGCATGAAAATTCCCCTTCAGTCAAATCATCTCCATAATTCGCCAACAATTCGGCCACTTGGTTTGTTTTCCTTCTGATGTGGGATGGAAGGATTACCCAGTTGGGCTGTAAAATGGATTTTATTCTTAGGAGGCCATTCATGAGTCTCCAGCTTAGGGAAATTTTTTCCGAGTCAACTCCATTCGGGAGACGACCGAGGAGATGAATGACAATTTGAGAATCTCCCTCTGTAATGATTGGGAAGAGCTCTTGGTCTTTGGATGCCTGTAGACCTATGAGGAGACTCCAAATTTCCATAGCATTATTGGTGTTGTGCCCAATACTTCCCACTATAATATGTAGGATTTCCCCTTTGTTGTTGCGAATGACTGCTCCGTAGCCTGCCGGGCCTAGATTTGCCTTGGAGACCCCATCGAAATTCATCTTGTGGTACCCTATTTCTGGCGCCTTCCATGTTGTGGGACTAGGCTCATGATGTGTCTTGGTGCCAGAGTCGATGGGAATGGACTATGGTTGAAGTTGCCAATGATGGAGGATGATGCATTCGTTTACAGGGCAGTTCCAGTCTTGATCATTCCAGGGATGGAGGGCGATTGTTTCTTTGTTGTTGGAGTGAATACTTTCCCAAACCAGCTGCCAAGGTTTAGTCTCAAACTTGAAGATTCACCAATTTATTTCTTTCCAGATTTGCCAGAGGATGAAGCCCGATAGAAGCTACCATATTTTGTTGAGGATAGGGGAATGGAAGATAAAGGTGCGCCAAGATTCTAAGGTTTCCTGAAAATCTGTATGCTTTCTGTTCGTGGTGCGCATGAGGCTGGCACTGTAGGCCTAGATATTTGAGCTATAGGAGCAGAGATTCAGGATATGATTTTGTGTTTCCTCCTCTGAACCACAAAGTTGGCACCAAGAAGGCCCTATAAATCCCCTTTTTCTTAAATTATCCCAAGTGAGGATGCTATTGTGCGCAGTTAGCCAAAGAAAGGTACTGATTTTTGGCCATGAGTTTGTTTGCTAGATTTTTCTCCATATTGTCTCTGTCGGTAGGGAGCCATGCCTGGCTTTGAGCCTGTAAGCCTCTTGAATGTTGAAGGTACCTGTGGAGGTATACCCCCATCTGAGAATGTCGTTGCCTTGTTGGTTTAGGATTTTTCTTGCATCCAAGTGATCCAATAACGGATGGATGTTGATTTCGCTGGGAATGTTCAGGGCCTCGTGGGTGTTTTTCCAGTTACGCCAGATGTCCTGATAATTGCAAGGTTCCAGTAGTCTTCTACTTTGATGAGACCTGCTTCTGTGGTATGGGAGAGGAAGACGCTCAACTGTGGGTGTTTTTGCAGGGTGGGGAGTTGTTGCCAGGAGTCACCCTAGAAGAGGGATGAGGTACCATTTTGTATCTCCCAGAAAGAGTGTTCTGCAATGAGACCCCTGTTGCTTCTGGCTGTGTTCCAGATGAGAGAGCCTGGATGTTGTCCATTCCATCTAATGAGTTATTTTTCCTGGGTTGTGGGGGTGTATTTTTTCATCCACAGGCGTGCCCAAAGGTCTTGCGGTCGCTTTAACCATATCCACCAAGTTTTTGTGCTGAGGACCTTATTAAGAATGGTCGGGTCTCTAAGGCCCAATCCCCCTTATTTATTTGGTTTGTAGACTTTTTGCTAAATTACAAGGGTTATGTGCGTTCTTCCTTGGTGCCTTTCCATAGAAAGCACCTTTGGATATTTCTTAAAGGGGTGAGGATGAAATTCGGAGCTGCTAGAGAAGAGAAGGCATAGAATGGCATAGCTTGTACGATGGACTTGAGAAGGATGAGGCGTCTAGGAAGATTGAGGGAGCGGAAGGTCCACAAAGAGAGTTTTTTGAAAAATTTGGAGAGTAGAGAATCCCAAGTGAGATTTTTCAACGGATTATCTATGAGGGGGATTCCTAGATAAGTGGAGGGTAGGCTGCTATGGGTGAAGCCCAGAAGGAGCGTGAGGTGGTGCTGGATCTCAACAGGCGTATTGAAAAAGAAGATCTGCGATTTTGAAAGGTTCACACCCATTCTCGAGGCTTCACAGAAGAGGTTGATGATGGACTTGATGTGGAGGGCTTCTTGCACTGCAGGTACTCCCATTAGGAGAGAGTCATCTACGAATTGACTATGGGAAATAGGGGGGCGATATACCATGGAGGGTGAGGCCGGAAAGGGAGCAGTCTGAAATAGCAGCCTTAAGGGTTCTATTGAGTCCCTTCGCCAGGATTATGAAGAGGAAGGGGGAGAGGGGGTCCCCTTGTCTTATGCCTCTGGTGGGCGAGAAGGGGTTGGATGGGACGCCATTGATCAGAATGGAAAACAGAGCAGAAGAAGTGAGGTTGACTATCCAAGAGACCCATGTGGGGTCAAAGCCGAAGGCCAGAAGATTGGTTCTCAAGTACTCACAGCTTATTTTATCGAAGGCTTTTGAAAGATCCAGTTTTAGAAGCATACATGGAGTCTTCGTCGAGTGGAGAGAGTGTATCACTTCATCAGAAAAAATGATACTATCCAGAATTTGTCTGCCTTCCACGTAGTCGGTCTGTTATGGCGTGATGATGAAGGGTAGGATGGGCTTGAGGTGGGTGGCAATAATCTTTGTTAGGAGCTTGTAGATGACATTGCAGAGGGCAATGGGCCGAAAGTGTGTTGGGGAGGTGGTGTGATTTTCTTTGGGAATGAGTGTGAGAAAGGTGGTGTTGAGGGCCTGGAGGGTTTGACCTGATCTTCTTGAGTCCTCGATTATTTCCCAAACATCCTCACGGATGATGCTCCAACAATGGTGGAAGAAATCTGGGGTGAACCCATCCGGTCCTGGCGCTTTTCCTATAGGTGTACCCCGTAGGGATTGATTAACCTCTTCCTAAGTTAATGGTCTCATGAGCGGCTGGTTTTTCTCCTTGGTTACCTCCTTGGGGATGTTCCTGAGGATGGTGTCGATTGCACGAGAACGGTCAACAAGAGGTTCAAAGAGGAGGTTTTTATAGTAGGAGAGTATTTCCTTTTCCATGTCAGAGTGTTGTTAAATCTCTATTCCCTGGTCCGAAAAAGAGGTGGGTGATGCGATTCGTTTGACGTTGCTGGAGCATGGATCTCTGGAAGAATTTGGTGTTTCTTTCCCCCTCTTTTAGCCATTGTATGCACGATTTTTGTCTCCAKAGGATTTCCTCCTGCACTCTTCTTTCGACTAACTGATTGTTTAGTTGCTTTTCCTAATGTTTTAGGGTGTCTGTGAGGCCGTGTTGTCGAATATTCTRTTGGAGGCATTGAATTCACTGTTGGAGGTTCTCCTGGGMTTGAAAKATGTTGCCGAAAGTAGCCTTATTCCAAACTTTTAGATGTTGTTTGAGTTTCTTTAGCCTTTGTTGAAATCTGTACATGGGGGTCCCTGTGGGTATGGYTGCTTCTTCCCACCATGTTTTGATGTTTGCTTGGAAGTTCGGGTGTGTTAACCAAAATTTCTTGAAGCGAAAGGGCTTTCTGCCAGGAGTGCCCATGATGTTAATGATGAGGAGGATCAGCCAATGGTCCAAGCCCGGGGAGTTTATGATTGTAGCATTCCAAGCTAAACCATCCATCATTACTGCTTCCGACAGGAGGAAGTGGTCTAGTCTGCTGGACACTTGTTGGTCCCCTGAGCATGTATTAATCCATGTGTACAATCCATTGTCTGTATTGAAATCAATGAGATTTCTTAGACTAATGAAGCTGTTAAAATGCTCACTGTCTTTTCCTAAAGTGCATGTACCTCCCTTTTTCTCTTCCAGCCCTGTGATTATGTTGAAGTCTCCCCCTAGAATCCATCTGTGGGGGTTGATGTGATCAGCTAACCAATCCAAATGCTTGATGAAGGAGTCCTTGTCACCTGGTGTGGTCGGGCCGTAAGCGTTTGTGATGTAACTGGATTTGTTCGATCCAATGAGTCAGAAGGAGGCAGTGATGGTCCATTTGAAGGTGAAGAAGTCGCCTAATAAAAATGTGGATGGATTCCACATTATAGCCAAACCCCCAGCTTCTCCTTTGGCATAGATTTCTACATGGTTGGAATGTTTCCAACATTTTTGAAGAGTGGAGGAAGCCTCCTTTCCTGCGCATTTCGTTTCTTGCAAAATGAGAATGGTTGGCCGATTCTTCTTGATTCTTTCTCTTAGTATGGCTTGTTTTTTTTTGGCATTCAGGCCTCTTATATTCCAGGTTTGTATCTTCATGATGAGGATGGGGGTTGGAGAGGAGGGACGCTATCCGAGATCATATTTATCTGACCCGAATTGACAAGGAAGTTCCCAACATCCTGAATGAGTTGGTGTTTCAGTTTTCTGCCCCTTTTCTTTTCTTCTTTTGTTATTTTACGTGGATCCTTTGATGTTCCTTTTTGGATGCCAAGGTTCGCATTAGCTCTGGCTGAACCCCCTACTGAGAAGTTGAGAAATACTTTATGCATCTTATGCAGCTGATCTAGTGGTATTGTGTATAATTGTTGCTTACAGTAAGCTTTCTCCAGGTGTGCCATGTCAATACCGACTAGCTCCTGATCCTCCATATCTGTGTCTAGGTCTCCCATTTTTGGTCTAAGAGTAGCGGGAAGGGAGGAGTCAGAGGGTGGTGGTTGGGAGGGATCCTGGGCTAAAACTTTGGGATTCATTGTGCCTTTGCCTTTAGTGGGGTCTTGCCTTGGTGTCGTTGAGGAAGAAGGTAGGTCATCCGATATTTGGAGGGCGTTAAAGGAGTTCATGGATGTGGGTAAAGGGGTCTCCAGAGGGGCTTGCGGGGGTGACTTCTTGGCTTGATACTTGCACCTGCCTGTGACTGGGATGAAGCCGTCTTTGGATTTTTTGGGGTCTTCCATGGAGGGTTTGGGAGGATTATTTAAGGGGCATTCATGGAAGAGATGTCCGTGCTCATGGCATTTCCTACACCTGAAGGGGATGTGCTCATAGTCAATCGTTTGGGACCATTCCTCATCCTGATAGTTGAGGGTGATGGCCCCTGGGAAGGGTTTAGATATATTCAAGTAAACACAAATACGAGCGTAGGCTATGTACCTTCGTTTCTTGGTTGCTTCTGAAGCTTTGATGTAGATGTCGATTGTGTTGCCTATCCCTGCAAGAATCTCTTCCAGCCAGAATTCTTGTGGGAGTGAATAGAGTCTCAATCAGACTGGTACATGCGTGAAGTCCTCCTTTTCGGGGCTAAAATGTTCCTTCCAAAAATGGAGGAAGAGTTCGACCGAATTGTAGAAATATGGTCCGCCCTGAAAGATTCGATTCTTGTCTTCCAGGTTGTGCAAGATAATTGTGAAGAAGCCTTTTGATCTGAGTTGGAGGTCATAGTGGCCCTTGGGTTTCCACCAGTGTTGTATCCATTTGATTAGGTCTTTTTCTGAAGGCCATAGCCCTAAATATTTTCCAATCAAAGCAAAATCCCTCATGTATTGTTTATGTTCCTCGATTCTTGGAGAGATGATGTTGTATTTCGGGGCAGTCGAGGCTTGCGGAATACATTTGCCATGTTCCCAAGTGCGTTTAGTTTTTTTGTTTCTTCTTGCTGGATCGATATCCATTGGTTTTTCTTTCGACATATCTTCTTCCCAGAGGATTCACTGCATGTCTGGCGGGAGTTCGAAGTTCGGCCTTTTGGAATGATGGGAGTCGTGCTCCTTGGCGGTAACTAAGCTGTAGGAGGGTGCCTGTGGCACCCCTCCCTCGACCTCCATGGCCATTGAAGTAGTGAAAGGCGATGCACGTCTGGTGTTAGGCGAGAACCCTAGCAAAGCAAAAATCTTTCCTAATCCCTAAAAGTTAATACTTGAGAACTTTATGAAATTATTTCTTTCAAAAATATTATCAAAGTTTATCTTTGTTGGTTATTGACGAAATCTACAAAAAAAATTGTTTATTTAGTATAAAACTAAATTTGTGCATTTAGTATAGGACTGATAAGATTCTTTTTAGAGACAACACTATTTGACTTTAATAAATTTTTAAACTCAATACATTCAATACCGCAATTTCCCCTTAAAACATTAGAATACAAGATGTAGATAAATAATATCTTACATGTCCCTGGGGTACAATGAGAACCTCTTAGTGAAGAAAGCTATATGTAACTTTAATGGAATTGTGAAACACAATCCATGCAAGACAAACTACGAAGGGGTTTTAAGTGATGGTAATATCTAAATAATTGCTATGCACATGGTGAACATAAAAAAAAATTTGAACTACGTGTTAAGATGAAAATTTTAATTATGGGGTTTTAAGGCTTACCTCAGGCTAGGTATAAGAAAATTGAGATGGAAGGAGCTTACAAAGTGATAATTAATCTAACGAAATGTTAAATCTTATCACAATATTAGAAGTTAGAATCCCAAAACAAATGAATCAAAGGATGGGTAGTGATAAAATTTACAGAATTCGTTTATTTAGTATAGAACCAAGTTTGCTTAAACATTCATGTTGAGCAAGTACCAACACATTAATGGGACCGAGTTCAAAACACAGAGAAAACATAATTAATAGAATGGAAATGCTTGCATACACAATTTTTCTTTGTTGGTTAGTGGCAAAAACTACAAAAAAATTGCTTATTTAGTATAAAACAAATTTGTGTGTTTAGTATAGAACTAATAAATTTCTTTTTAGAGACAACACTATTTAAGTTTATTAAATTTTCGAACTCAATACATTCAATACCACAATTTCCCCTTAAAACATTAGAGTACAAGATATAGATAAAGGATATCTTACATGTCCATGGGGGTACAATTAGAACCTCTTAGTGAAGAAAGCTATAAGTATAACTTTAATGGAATTGTGAAACACAATCCATGTAAGACACACTACGAAGGGGTTTTAAGTGATGGTAATATCTATATAATTGCTATCTACGGGGTGAGCATAAAAAACAATTTGAACTACGTGTTAAGATGAAAATGTTAATTATGTGGTTAAGACTTACCTCGATCTAGGTATAAAAAGAACTAAGATAGAAGGAGCTTACAAAGTGATAATTAATCTAACAAAATGTTCAATCTCATCACAATATTGAAAGTTCGAATCCCAAAACAAATGAAAGAATGGGTAGTGATAAAGTTTACAAAATTTGTTTATTTAGTATAGAACCAAGTTTTCTTAAACATTCATGTTGAGCAATTACCAACACATTAATGGGACCAAGTTCAAAACATAGAAAAAACATAATTAATAGAATAGAAATGCTTGTATTATACAAAGTTTTTCTTTGCTAGTTATTGATAAAATCTACATTTCTAACTCAAAATAATTTCATACAAGTGCATTCAAAATTGAAACCAACATATTATCTATGCAAGACATGTATGTACTATCTAGTTATTCAGGGCATGATCAGAAAATCCAGATTATATTATCTCATCCCTGAAGTGGTCTGAAGGACATATGGGGACCTAGATATTTTATAATTTTGACAACCAATTGAGATCTAGTTTTATGTGCAAACTTGTTTAAAATATAGTACAACAATTTATAAAAAATCACCTTATTCAAATGGACCACAAAATTAAACCAAACAAGATGGAATCCTACATATCCATACAAATGTACTTTCAATGCAATTTTTTTTAATGTTGTTTACAAACATCGTAATAGTATGTCATCTTCAATTATTCGTTCATGATCGAATTTTGTCATTTTCCATTTTCTAACTTTCGATTTTTTCTTTGATTGAACCTCTATTAACTTTATGTGCACTGCACATACCAAATGACTATATTGACAGCTTATGACATCCGACTGATAGTATTGAAAGTGAACATGATTTTTGATTTCATGGGTTTCTTGAAAAAAATAGTCTTTCACTATGATGGATCCTCTTTCATATATAAAATCGTTATCATTTTAATCCTCCAATAACTTCATCTTTCTTTCTTTTCACTGCATCAAATAATATTTAACGTTTTCATCATTGTCTACAGGTGCAACCACAACAAATACATCTCCTACAAATAAGGCCCCATATGTCAACAAACAAATTGTTAGATCAACATGCACAATTCTATACTATAAATTATAATTTATATATGTTATATCTATCACGTAGATCTATGTCCTGTTTAAACATAAAAAATATTTTTGAACAATTGTAACATTTTACCTTCTCTAACAAGATCATAAACTCTATCACTATCAGTTGACATTGTAGTGTCATTTGATTCCATCTCCTCTAAGCTTGCAAGTGGCATTTTCCCCTTTGTATTAATTTCTGTATGTTCCCAATCTTTAACATATTTGGCCATTTTGTTTTGACAAATTTCATCGGATTTTGTGTCCTCTATGCAAATTGAACAAAAACAGGATGCATTCCTTTTATCAAACACATACACATTTTGGAAGGATTTTGTTTTAATTGACTGCAATTTTCAAGTCTCGTGTATTGTACTAGCTTCATATCAGATTGATATATCTACATCTTAGATTCCAATATGCCAAAAATACCTACGTAGCTCATGAATAATTTATTAAAAGTAAATAAATGTCAACGTGTGTGTGTGTGTTAACTCAAGACAAATGATTGATAAATCAAGAACTTTCATACATGTACACCATGTATATAAACACACTTGCACACATCCCTTAACGAATTATGTTCATGGATTAGAGTTGCTTGGCACTATTGAACAAATTGATCAACATATACAAAACGATTGACATAATGATTCATTTGATACATTCAAAGTGCTTGTTTTACACATGCCTTTGCACCATCATTCTCTCCTTTCCCATGACTAGTCTCAAAGAAATTCCATCTATGTTTAATGTTTGATTTCCAATGAAGACAAAACAACCAATAGAATGATCATGAATATTTGAATTGACTTGCACATCCATATGACCATATCCAATGATGATCGTATTTGATCCCATGGGATTTCAATGAATCATATTATTTATCAAAACAATATTTTACATAATGAGTATCATGTGTATGATCATCACTTATATAAAAGTGATATTCTTTA
Source organism: Picea mariana (assembly GCA_032191745.1). NCBI lineage: Eukaryota > Viridiplantae > Streptophyta > Pinopsida > Pinales > Pinaceae > Picea > Picea mariana. The sequence continues at coordinate 238,444 of JASDQU010010013.1, read as the reverse complement.
ATGACATGTTGATTCTCATTGATACTTTCTATGTTATCAACACTCAGTTGATTATGTCTATATACAACGTGGGCAATTATAGACACTTGATCGAAATGATAATATTCACTCTGTATTTCTCTTTGTGCAACAAATGTATAATTCTTTGCAAAATCAACCACTGAAAAAATCATCCTAGGTGGAAAAACTTCACGGGATTGTTTGAATTGTAGGTCTTTCCATCGAKCTCTATGAGAATGTTTGGTGTATTTATAAATTTCATTTTCAAACTTCTTCAAAACATCGATCATAGAGATTTTATCCTCTTGCAAATCAATCCTTTTGGAAATAACATTASAAGAATTTGGAGCAATAACATCAATATATTAATATCTCTTCCAAGTCACTGTTATATTGGACAAGGATTGATCATTCATATCAATATGATACTTGGAGTGAAATAAAGCTAGATTTCCACGGTGATGACATTTCTTTCCACCAACACATTTGTTTTGGTAAAATAATTTAAAACCTTCTCATTCACATATAATTTTAGATATAAAGGCATGGATTGTGGAAGGAGGAGGTGAACTTGCCCAAAATGTTTTACCAAAATCAAGAAAAACGTCATAATATAACTCAAATTCCACATGATAATGACAACAACAAGTGTCACAAACTGTGATAGGTTTAACATACCATGGTTTTTGTTGCATAAATGTATTGATGGACATTTTAACTTGACTGTATTTCTCTTTGAATTTATTGAAGAATTCTATTTGTGTCATTTTCAATATATGTTTTGGATGCTCTTCATGTTGACTTCATGTTATTCTTCATCACAACACATCCCTTACATTTGGTGAAACACAAGAATTTTCCAACCAACAATCATGGGCCTTGGTTTTATCATCTTCTGCAAGTCCATCTTTGTAAGGGTGTCTACAAATAACTGTCCAACAAGAAAGTTAATCATTTGCAATTAGAGTTTCTATGTTTGTACAATGTTTTTCTTGAGGTTCCCATCACTTTTGCCATATGTTGTGTCAAACGGTCTTTTACATTGCTAGATGAAACCACTGTTGTTTGTATTACTCTACGTGCAACACTGACATCTTTTTTTCTAGACTTTCCAAAAGATTTTAATGAATTTGTTATATTTTCTAAGACACTTTGTTTCACCTTTCTATCTTTTGTTGTTTTTTGAATACCCAATGATGATGTAGCTTCTTTTGATTTTTTTGACTTATCAGAATTCTCAAAATTTGAGTTTGTGTTGCTATTGATTCATCTTTGAAATATGTATCATAATTTTTTTCAACACGATATCATATATAATGGTCTTGTTTTTTGTCCCCAAATTTGTCAATATCAACATTTTCTAACATTTCATCATCAATGTTGATATCACTTGCATCAATTTCAATATAATTTAAAAACATAAATTAAACCTATTAAATTTAAAAACACTTGAAATTAACATAGATTCAATTTTCTAAGTTGTAAAAAAATTTCAAATAAAAGTTGTATAAAAAATATTTGCACGTTGTTGTTTCTTTCTTCTATAGTTCTCTTTCATTTGTTCTATACGACGAGTATCATCCTGACTGCAATCATATTTTCTCTTCCACTCCCTTTTGTTTCCCATGGTTATTCAATATGTAAAAGTTTAAAAAAAAATCAGATCTTAAATAACTTAGAAAAAATTTTCTCAATAAGCCAAGTTGTTTTAAAAGAAATTTTGGATAAAAAATTGATGTTAACAAAAGTTTAAACAAATTTTATTTTGAAAAAAATTGCTTGAGAAAAACTTCCTTATGACAACATTTATTCCAAAAAAATATAGACTTTGAAAGGAATTGTTTAAGAAAACTTACCTTAAAAAAAATCTTTGATATAGGAAGAAATTGCTTATGAAAACCTCCACTTACAACAAAATTGTTGAAAAAAATATTCAATTTAGAAAATGTTGCCCCAAAATACTTCTTTTGTGTTATGTCCTATTGGAGCTAATAGGTTTTGACAATGCATATCCTAGGGACTTTGGATCATTTAAAACCTCTTGTAACTATCTTAACATTGTATCATGAAATGTGTCATAGGATATAGATTTTTATAATGTTGTTAGATTTTGTGACATATATTCATCAACATGGTTATGGTGAGAAGGTACCACAATACATAGGTGTTGAGCTCATTTCCTGCCTCCAAGATTTCCCTCCCCTTTCTAGTTACCATACTTAGTCTCTTTTCTAAAAATCGATAGGTTCGCAGACTCACGGGTTTTCATCTCCATCCATGTTCCTATATCACGAGTCTGRCCGACTTCCTTKTTATAATATACTTAACCATTTTTACAACCACGAGTTCACAGGTTCTAGATTTCAAATTCCAAGTTTTGCGATCTCCACTTTGCACCCAAAGGCCCATGATCTACATTAGGATTGTCAAACTTGTCGTGGGTACCCAGCCCTAAATATTTCATTTYTCCTGTACCCAAAGTTCGACCAATCGTTGTGCAAAACTTAACCTATTTTTTATCATTCGCAACCGTGGGTTCGCAGGTTTTCAGGTTGGTGGGTTCACAAAAATCCCCAAATTCAAATTKCTCTTGTCCATCCCCRCCATATTCGTGCTTTTCCCAATATGCATTTAGTATGGTTTAATGCTAATACCTGATCATGCAGGCTCCATAAATATCTTCATTAATAAGCGAAGGGCTCGAGGAAATTTTTCATTAAATTGCATTAAAGCACGATTTTCCAAGGGTTATTTTATTGTTATATCTCCAAAAGGATTCATTTCAAGTATTATCCAGTTGAAAGAATACTCTCATCAACCTATGGCAACAATAGCTCGACAACAGTTATGCGGTGATACTTTGAATATTTTTGGGCGTGAAGACCAAAAATTTCAGTGGTCCAGAGCATATTCGTATTACTCATCTCCTTCCATATAGAAAGAAGTAATTTGGACGTTCGGAATTGCTTGCACAGGGTGTGTCCCTAAGGTATTCGACTGCAAATAACTAGTTTCATGGTGTGTTGAGAAGTACATACTGAGTCAACGGATTATACAACTTCAAGACCATTCCCCCATCGCTCTTTCACCACAAATGTTTCATAAGATGTTGAAGCTCCCTAAGCCAACACTTACCTTCAAAGGAGAGGATTGTAGAAATTTCTTGAAAAAACATGACAATGGCCTGGACCTCTTTCCTGAGTTCTTGGAGAATCCTGTGGTTGTCCCAGAAGACATAACCAAGATTCAAGTCAACTCTTTTAAAAACCCCTTTCAGGAAATCGCTTGGTTTTTTACCAGATTGACAGGCCAAGAAAGTACCTCCACCATTTCTCGCATGATTCTTTATATTTTATATTTTACAATTAAAGAGCAAGCTATCTTCGATTGGGGAAAGATGATTTCCATTGAAATCTCCTCCCAATTGTCACATTACAAAAGGGACAATAAATTATTTATGGCTTCTTATTTGGTATTTGCAATGTTCCTAACAAAGCAACAGTTTGACGAACAAGTTGATATTTTTTAAAGGGTTACCAGTTGAAAAGTTCTATGGTATACTCGAATATAATGAAGATGACATAGACAATTGGTTTGTGGACAATTCCGTGAAGAATCAAGATATTGGGGAAGCAATACATGGTATTTCCCTTGATTTGAAAGACTTGGAAAGCGAGTTATTCAACATCCAAATCTGACATGAGATAAACGTGGCGCCAATGAAAAAATATATTGAAGAATGGTTCAAGAAAGCAATCAACAAATTGACCAATGGAGGGAAAGAAACAGTTGAGACGGTTCCTATAATTGTTAATGAAGACAATAAAAGGACAACGGTAAGCTATTGAAGACACGAGAGACCATCATAGTAATTTTATGTTGTTCACATCTTTCTTTCTTTATCAGTTCCTTCATCCGGTTACTCCGCTTATTTGACTAGAAAGGTTTAACTGAAGTCTAATAACTTCTCTTTTTCTTCTTTCCAGGTCTTGTTGTTCTTTTACCTCCCACCATCCTCCTTCTACAAGATTAATTCTTGTATATATATTTTTTATGGTCTGCGGGAGCCCCAATCCCAGTCCTAAGGACAAACACATTTTAAATTTTAAAGATTATGTATCAGACTATATATTTTTTAGAAATTTCAAGAGAGCTATTTTGGGATCAGTCTTGACTGTACTTTGTAACTCTGAGTTTTGAGTATAAAGTATTTGAGATTGATCTATCATTATCTTTATTTGAGTTGCCCATGTATCCACTCTGTTAAAGCTCTCTTATGCATGGGGGTCATCTTCTTTTTATTTTATGTGATCATAAATCTTTAGTTTAACTATGATGGATGTGAGGAAATTTTTCTTATCTTCTTTAAATGTATGAAGTGTGTGGTTCCTGATCATTTCTCAGGAACTTTATCTAAATAGAAAACAAAACATTTTCCTTTTATTTTTTCTTGCAATCTTTATATTTTTTTGATTACCACGACAAACTTTTGCAAAGTCCAATATTATGAAGACCTAGAGTCCCAAGAAAATCTTAAAGTAAAGAGGAGTACCACCTCTATAAAAACGCAGGGGGATTTACATCCCCGTGAGGTTTTTGTTTCGATTCTAATGGATTCAAGTGTCAACAATAAGAAAGGTACACATTGCACAACTAGCTTCTTGGTAATTTTGCTGTTAGATTTTTGAATGCTTAATAATTCAACTACATTGTAGAAATGGAATTTTCCTAGAGGAGGGCTTACTACCATTGATCAAGTCTATGGCTTCATTAACAATATCCACCATGATATTGGAATCCATATTGTGCATCACTTGTTTCCTCAAATACCTCACTACTGCCACAGAGAAACGTTAAATTCTCTTTCATGTTCATTAGCTATAAAATTCTCTAAATAAATAAGACAATCAACCACCATGCCTCTATAAGATTTTCATCAATTTTTAAATTGTTTGAAATGAATACTTCTATAGGTTTTGAAAATGTCCTCCATGGAAAAATGATCATTATTTCTAATTATAATCATTATTTCAAATGACATTATTTCTAATTATATGTGCTCTTTTGGACCGTATCATTGTGCCATAACATTTGACTATTCATACCACTGTATTAGTCTAATGGAAATTCTAATTTATCCATTTGATGTATAAACTAAAGCAATATAGCTTATGCTTGAAAAATACTATCAAGAGCGAAAGCAATGCAATCCTCTTTTCAGTAGCGTGTCACAAGATCATTATGCCAAATTCTATTCTATCAAAAAGACACTAACATAAATAAGTATAGAAGATAAAATCTATTTAAAAATTGCTACAGTGTTTTTAATATATTTAACACCTTTTATGATATTTAAAAATTGCTAGAGTATTTTTTTAATATATTTAACATTTGTTATGAGCTATTTTTTGGACATTTTTCTCATTTAAAAAGTGCTCAAAGCTATTGTACGATTTAATCTTTGCATTTTAGGTTTACATTAAAAGGTCTTGATTATTATCCTTTAAATAATTTATGTCTTAAGCCATTTTAAAAGTATTTGAACATGAAATGACACAAAATGTTTGAAGTTTACATTCAAAGATTTTGATTATTATCYTTTAGATAGTTTATATCTTGTAAACTTAGCCATTCTAAAAGTATTTTTACAAGAAGTGGCTCCAAATGTTTTTTTCAACAAATTGTGTATTCACATTAAAAAAAATAGAAAATATTTAAAAGTTTGAATGCTAAGAATTTTTTCATGTATTATTTTTTTTTAAATTTATGTATTATTTATTTATTAATAAAWTYTWTTTTTTTTTTTTAATTTTAAATTTATCTATATTATTAAAATTTTGAAAAATGATTTATGTGATGTAGAACACTAAATGAAATCACTATTTCAAAACTCTAAACACTTCAAATCCAATTATGTTAAAAACTAGTATATTACAAATAACTTAAATACCCTTAAATCATGACATCTCAACCACATGCTAATCCCCAAGTTAGAAATATTTTTCTAAGAATTTATTTTTGAAAAATGTGTCATAATGTTTATATGTGATTTCCTTAGTCAGCAATTTCCTAAATTGGATGGAAGAAACGTTGGAGAATTTGGGAATTCAGATGGATGACGAAGGGGTTGAAGCCAAGTGTTAAGAAAAAGTGCGGGGAGAAAATCCTGCTGAGGATCAAGCAGGGTTTTGAACGTTTTTGTTTAGGCGATAGAAAGTCATTTGCTTCGTGCCTTTCATACAATTTCATGGTCGTTCTATCCTAACTGATAAAAATGATGGCACCCTATGAGCAGACGACATTGGTACAGCATCTCGGCAAGAATTAATGGCGTAATGCCAAAGCAGAGTTTCAGAAGCACGGTAAGGATTAATAGATATCCCTCTGTTGAGCTCGGATGAGCATTCTGGATGGCAGAGATAATCTGCCTACATCAATCTAAATGCTAAATATAATGATGGCTTTCATGGAGAAACGCCAATAATGGCCGTCGTTCTACCACAATTATGCAATCGCAAGCATAAAGTGGTATACTTGCTTCACCTTTGTGAAACCAAAACCGTTCTCGCAGCTAACGCTATGACTAACGCTTTTCCTGTAAGACAACCGCTCTGCTGTACCAACAGAGGCAGCAGCAGGTTTCCTGGAGATGATCTGCTAACAAGGCCTAAGCAGAGGCTATTAAAAGAGTCAGGGCTCTCTGTTTTGCATGGAATGGATCACCGAGGCATTTGGCCAGACAAATTTAGGTATGCTTCTCTCTTGCAAGCCTGCCTTGACAACAGAGCGTCCCCAAGGATTAAACTAGTCCATGCCCATATCATTCAAACTGGATTTCAGCCAGATGTATTTTTAGAAAACAAGCTTATTATTACCTACACCAAGTGCTCGAGTTTGGTAGATGCTCGTCGCGTCTTCGAGCAAACGCCTGAACGAAATGTTGTCTCGTGGACAGCCATGATCGCAGCTTATGGCAAGGATGGGCATACCGAGGTGGCTTTCAGGTTGTTTCACCAAATGCATCAGGCGGGAATCCAACCTAATCAGTTCACTTTCGGTACTATCCTCCCATTCTGTGCCGACTTAACAGCTTTAGAACATGGCAAGCAGATTCATCAACACATAATTAAAAGTGGGTTTCAGTCTGATATGCACGTGGGAAGTGCGCTTGTTCACATGTATGTTAAATGTAGGAGTTTGATAGATGCGCGCAAGGTGTTTGACAAAATCCCTGAGCGAGACGCCATCTTATGGAATGCTATGATTGCAGGTTATGCACAGAATGAGAACGTCGATGAGGCCCTGAAGCTGTTTGAGGAAATGCCTGAGCGAAATGTGGTTTCATGGAATGCCATGATTGCAGGATTCGCACAGAGTGGCCATGTTGATGACGCCAAGGAACTCTTTCAGCAAACCCCCGAGATAAATGTGGTCACATGGAATTCCATGATTGCTGCTTACTCCAGGCTTGGGCACAATGAGGAGGCCGTCTCACTATTTTATCAAATGCGACAAACAGGTGCCCGACCAGATCAGTTTACCTTTGCCGGTGTTCTGACAGCTTGTGCCAACTTGGCAAGTCTGGAACTTGGAAGGGATATCCACAAAGACATAGTGAGAAGTGGGTGTCAGCCTGACGTTTTTGTGGCAAGTGCTCTTGTAGATATGTATGGAAAATGTGGCAGAATAGAAGATGCCCATCAAGTTTTTGAAAACATGCTTGAAAGAAATACTGTCTCTTGGAATTCAATGATTGCAGGATATGTACAGAATGGCCAAGTTGATCAGGCTGTCAAACTCTTTTATAAAATGCCTGAACGAGATGTGGTCTCATGGAATTCAATCATAGCAGGATATGCACAGGATGATCAAGTTGAGGAAGCTCTGAAGTTATTTCAACAAATGCCTGAACAAGATGTGGTCTCTTGGAATGCAATTATTGCAGGATATATACAGAGTGGGCGTCTTGATGAGGCACTGAAGCTCTTTAACGAAATGCCTGAACGAGATGTGGTATCATGGAACGCATTAATTGCAGGATATGCAAAGAATGGGCAACTTGACAAGGCACTGGAGCTTTTTGAGATAATGCCTGAACAAAATGTAGTCACATGGAATTCAATGATTGCAGGATATGCACAGAATGGAGATGTTGATGAGGCCAAAAACCTCTTTCAAAAAATGCCTGAACGAAACAAGGGAGCATGTAATTCATTGATTACAGCATATGCACAGAATTGGTACATCGATGAGGCAATAAATCTGTTTCAGAGGGTACCTAAACAAACAATGGTGTCAGGGAATGCAATGATTGCTGGATTTGCACTGAATGGACATGATGACAAGGCCCAAAAATCCTTTGAAAAAATACCTGAACGAGACATCATTTCATGGAATGCAATGATTGCTGGATATGTGCAGAATGGATATTTTGATGAGGCCTTGAATCTATTTCGAGAAATGCAACACACATATGCCAAGCTAGAGTCTGGTACGTTTGCTACCATTCTCCCTGCATGTGCCAACTTGGCAGCACTGGAACATGGAAAGGTCATCCACAAAGAAATAATTAGGAGCGGATATCGAACTCATGTGGCTGTGGGGAATTCCCTTATCGATATGTATACCAAATCTGGGAACATAGAGGATGGACGTAAAGTGTTTGACAAGATGCCTCAGCAAGATGTAGTCTCGTGGACTACAATGATTATAGGGTATGGCATGCATGGTTACGGAAAAGATGCTCTCCAACTCCTTGAACAAATGCAACTCTCGGGCCAAAAGCCAAACTATGTCACTTTTCTTGGGGTTCTGTCTGCATGTTGCCATGCAGGCTTAGTAGATGATGGTTTGCAATTATTTGACCGCATGAGTCAAGATTATCATATAGCACCTACATTGGAGCACTATTGCTGCATCGTTGACCTTTTGGGCCGCGCTGGGCTCCTGGATGAGGCACAAACGTTTGTCAACAAAATGCCCATAAAACCTGATGCTGCTGTGTGGGGGTCTTTGCTTGCTGCATGTAGAATCCATAAAAATATAGACCTTGGAGAGCATGTGGCAAAATGCCTTTTGGAGTTGGATCCAGAAAATCCTGCACCCTATGTTTTGCTCTCAAACATCTATGCTACGGCTGGCAGGTGGGCTGGTGTACATAAGATGCGAAAGATGATGAAAGACAGGAATGTAAAGAAGATGCCAGGGCAAAGTTGGATTGAGGTCAATAATAAAGTGCACATTTTCATTGTAGGAGACTGATCACACCAAGAAACAGAAAGACTTTATGCAAGTTGGAACTATTATCTGGTTGGAGGAAGGAGGCAGGCTATGCATGATGTGGAAGAGGAGCAGATGGAACATATACCATATTGAAAAGTTTGCTATGATATTTGAACTTGTAAATATGTCTCTAGAGGCACCTATCCAAGTTATGAAGAACCTTCCTGTGTATTGTAATACTCCAAGGACGTGCCCCAATTGTATTATGAATTGTAATTTTGTTTTATGCTGTTGAGCCAAGTTTATATAAGCTAGTGGGCTTATGTGTTATTAGGACGGAGAGCCTAAGTGTTAAGGCCGGGAGCCTGCTTTTGTATATGTAATCATGCAGAACATTAATAAAAAAAATATAAACACCGCTGCATGCAGACCAACCACGATGAATGAGTGATGGGGGACTAAGCTTCCACAGAATGGGTAAGGGATTGGGGGATGGAAGGTGGGAAAGAGAGGCTAAGTGTTTAGCCTAGGGGCTTAAGTCCTTGGGAATAATATTTTAATATTATTCCAAAAGCCATGTGAAATATTTGTTTTGTCCTAAGTTCCTGGAGAGGAACGCATGCTGATGGAGTGCATGCAACATCATGGGTGACATGTGTCGACCCAAGCGCATGGAGTTAAAACCAGAGAAGTGAACCGCGTTGGGGGTTCCTCCTCCATTTGACGGTCGACTGTCTGAACCGTGAATCCGGTGGCCTCCGTATTCGACCCCTGCATACCCCCACGCAGCTTGGAAACCAGAAAACCGTAATGTTTTCCTGAGAAGCAGAGGTATCCGTCATCTGAACCGTTTGAGTCTGTGTTTGACCTCTGCGTTGATTCCTGGTCACGCACCCTGAAGTCAGTGGTAAACCCGTGGATTGAGCTGTGTCACCTGTGTACCCTGTGAGCCCAGCCTACCCGCTCTTGCAGAGTCGAGTCCGTACCCGAACTGTCTTTGGGTTGCTGCCTTTTGTTTTTCCTGAGTGCTATTGACCATTTGATGTTGCTGTTATCCTCACCTTGCTGGGATTGGGCTGAAACTGGTGGAAGAAGTGGGTTGTTAGGCTCGTGGTTAAAGAGGCAGGTTGTTAGGCCTGTGAGCAGCTCTCTCCGGGTGAGAGAGTCTGCTAGGAAGTGGTTTTCTCCAAGAGAGAGTCCAGCACCAGCTATGGAGCTCTGAGAATTCCTGATCTAGCATGTTGTTGAGACCTAGAGAGGGAGGTGAAGCACCGATGGATTGTGCTTGTGAAGGTGTATACTCCCGGGTGGAACAAGCATGTGGGGAATGAGAGTCCGTGAGTAGTGGGCGTAAGAAGACTTTTGGAGAGAATCCTTTCGATTGCTTTGTGCAGTTTTCCCTGTAACCTTAGCCTAGACTAGGATTTTTTGTCTTGGGTGGAGCTTAGTCCCAGCTCGGGGGTGACTCACTGTTGAGCATGATGAGCAGCATGGTCTAAGGCTAGGAGGTTCGTGGAAGGCCTGCACGTAGTTGGTAGAATTGTCACGGTTTCAAAGATAAGTATCAGCTTATGCTTAATATTATGTTTTACATGCCTGTGATGCTTATATGTATCATGTATTCTGTTGTGCATATGAATTATTGTTAATGCCAGGGATTATTTATGTTAGCAGTAATCTTGTGCTTTCTGAGTTAAATGTGTTTAATTTGATTTAAATGCATGTTATTAATTAAGTATGAGAATGATGTTGTTCCACACAGTAGCGTTTGCCTGGCCAGTGGGATGAGTGGTCGAGGAACGTTACAGTTTGGTATCAGAGCCTAGTTTCAATGCTGAGCCTGGATGGGCCGGATAAGTGGTCTTTGGACCGAGGTTTTGAGAAGAGAATTGTGTCTGGAGGACTAATTTCAGACCTTAGAATGTTTCTGAGTGTCAACGGGTTACTTGACCATGTTACAAATCTCAGGAGGTGTAGCGGTATTATAAAACTGCAGCCGGTGTGATATATGGCCACAAGGAGAGAGAGAACTCCACATCAGAGGTGTTGGATCATTTCATGAATTCAGGGAGCGTGAACTTGGAGCGCAGACCAAATTCTTGGTCACTCCAAGTCTCGAATCGCGAAAGAGATTAACAAGGGTAGAATCGGATGGTGGAGCGCTTCCAGGAAGAAGTGTCGAAATTCCGTGAGCCGTCGGATCTAGCCTACTAGCGAGGGAGTTAGGGCTGAAGAGATTCGATAGGTATAAGCATAGGAGAGATCTGGACCATTAGATCCAAATCATCGAGGATCGTTGGATCTCGTACAAGAACTCATGTATCGAAATTCGGGATTGAAGTGACAAGAGATTTGGAGTCGCTGCATTGTGAATTCCCGGTTACCGAAAACCCAAAACCCCGAAATCGTGAAACGATCTACACCGTAGATCGTAGGAGAGGAACTTGACCATTGAATCAAGTAGATGAATAGACCGTAATTTTAGAATTTCGGCAAACAGAAGTTCAAGATGTGTAGATGCACGAACTCCTGATGCCGAAACTCCGAAACAGAAAGTGAAAGTAGTGGGGCCTCTGACATCACTGGGAGTGAGGTGGACCTTCTTAAGGACACCATGTGTCACTACCTTGGTGGGCGACAGCTGTGTTGTGGGCCCGGAGGGTAAGGAAATTGAAATTTCGAAAGTCGGAAGTTGGAGAAGGAAGCAAGTGCGAGAACCTCCGAGACCAAAACCCCGAAACCTGAAACCCCGAAGCCCCAAAATCTTGAAACCCAAAGTTTCGTTTGGAGAGCCTTGTAGCACCTAGCAGTTTAGTGTTTGATCACGGCCCGTGGACACATGGGTTGGGGACTAAGAAAACGGGGGCTATCACCCGAAAATTACAGAGTCGAGTAGAACTCGGAAAATATGTGAAGTCGAAACGTTTTTTTATTCGCGTTGGTTTATGATTGTTGTAGTTTTATTAAGGGTTTAAGGCCTGACAAACTTTGGTTGACTGCACGTTGTGTGTGCAGAGTTCAATGAGTGTCAGGACAGCCGGGAATCGACGCCGAGTATAGAAATGGAAGAGGTGCAGATTTCCTCCAATTCAGAGAACGAAAGAGAAGGAAGGAATGTCAGCTTGGGAGTCGAAGGGTCAAACTCTAATGGGCAAGGAAAAGAGATGGATAAGGAAGGAAATATGATGAAAATCATTGAAAGATTGTAGAGAGATGCCTAGGCTCACCGAGCCGATAGCCGAAAGCTCATGAGGATCAGGGATCGACAGGGTGAATTCAACTTCAAGATGTTGAAGAACCTGGAAAGAATAGAAAGGAAATTGGAAAAGGAGAGTGACACAAGCAAAACGGGGAGTCGCAGGACCCCTGAGAGAAAAACAAGATCGAGGAGTGGTAGCAGACATCGTCGTCGCTCCCCAAAGAATTCTGATAAGGAAGCATACAATAGTTCAAGCCCATCTCCTACCAGAAAACACCGAAGACCTGGAGCAGATGAATTGAAAGGGGAGATAAACAAGATTAAGCCTCCTACATTTGATGGAGAACATAAGAAGGAGGAAGATGCCGAAACATGGTTGCTTGGCATGAGGAAATATTTCCAACTGCAGAATTATTCCTCTCATGCAGAAGGAAGAATTGCAATGTATCAACTAAAAGGAAAAGCATCCATGTGGTGAGATCAACTTGTGCAGGTGCAACACATTAGAGAGAAAGATATCACATGGAAGGAATTCAAGAGGTATTTTGAGAGGAAATACCTGACTAAAAGATACTATGACAGAAAGATGAAGGAGTTCTTCAAACTCAAGCTGGGCAGCATGACCATTGATGAATACGAACAGAGGTTTTTGGAATTACTGAAGTATGTTCCATTCATCAAAGATGTGGTTGTCAAGATTCAGAGGTATCTGAGTGGACTGCCGCCTCCCATTGGTCAGAAGATTCAGTATGATGATCTTAAGACTATGGAAGAAACAATAAGAAGAGTGAAATGTTTATATGAGTAGCAAAGAGAAAATCCTACCTTTCGGAAGGCTTGGGACGACCAGAAAACGTTTAAGAATGAACAGAGGCAGAAGGGAAACAAACCTCTCTTTTTCAGAAATAGTCCTCAAGGACATCCATCGTTTAGAGAGCCGAGAATGGCTGAAGTGGGGGAACAAAGGCCGAGACAGATACCCATTCAGTGTTGGGGCTGTAAAGGGAACCACAAGTACATAGATTGTCCCCATAAAAATGACAAAGCAAGAGCTGTCCATAATGATCAACAAGATGAAATAGTGGAGGACATGGGCAGTAGAATGCCAAGGATCTATGCGGCCCTGGACAACAAGCAAGCTGAATTTTAGTCGCACATGATTAAAATAGAAGGTATGATTAACAACAGACCATTTATTATTTTAATTGATTCAGGGGCTAGCCATAGTTATCTAGACCCTAGAGTGGTGGAAAGTTTGCATTTGATAAGAAGCAAACATGAAAAGTCTTGGTTAGTGCAGTTGGCTACAGGAACCAAGAGGAAAGTCACTGAGTTGGTTAAGTCCTGTCTTGTGGACATGAAGGGATTGAGCATGAAGACTGAATTGAATATTCTACCTTTAGGCTCTTATGACTGTTTAATTGGGATGTATTGGTTGGACCAGTACCATGCCCTCCTGGACTGTCGTAATAAGGAATTTACATGCCTGGATGAGGAGGGGAATCAGAAAACAGTCCAAAGAATTCCCAGAGTTGTGGTTGTTAGAGAAATCTCAGCAATGCAGTTGAAAAAGTGCTACATGAAAGGCTATCAATTGTTTGCAGCTCGTGTAGAGGAAACATCCAGAGATGAAGTCTCAAAGATTAGAGACCATGCGGTACTAACAAAGTTTGAAGACGTATTTTAGGAGGTACCTAGACTACCTCCGAAGAGAGATATCGATTTCTCTATAAATTCGATGCCTGGAGAAGCTCCAGTGCCAAAAGCTCCTTATAGAATGAGTATGCCAAAGCTGAAAGAATTGTAATTGCAGCTTGAAGAACTTCTAAATAAGGGGTACATTCGCCCAAGCGTATCACCTTGGGGTGCCCCGGTCCTGTTTGTGAAGAAGAAGGACAGGACGTTGCGGTTGTGCATTGATTTCACATAGTTGAACAAAGTAACTGTCAAGAACAAGTATCTTCTGCCGAGGATCGACGATCTTTTCGATCAGTTGAAAGGTGCGAAAATATTTTTGAAGATAGATCTCGGATCGGGATATCACCAGGTAAGAATAAAGGATGAAGACATCAACAAGACCACCTTTAGAACAAGGTATGGTCATTATGAGTTCATAATGGTACCGTTTGGTCTGTCGAACGCACTTGCTGTTTTTATGTGCTTGATGAATGGTGTATTCATGGACTATCTAGACAAGTTTGTCATAGTCTTCCTAGATGACATTTTGGTGTATTCCAAGTAAGAGAAAGAGCATGAACAACACCTGAGGATGGTGCTGCAAGTGTTGAGAGAAAACCATCTGTATGCCAAGTTGAGCAAATGCTCGTTTTATCAAAGGCAGATCCATTACTTGGGGCACATTATTTCAAAAGAAGGGATCACCATGGATCCTGGGAAGGTTGAGGCCATCAGAGAATGGTCCGCGCCAAGGAATGTGGCGGAAGTTAGATCCTTTATGGGTCTAGCGGGCTATTATAGAAGGTTTATCGTAGGGTTCTCAAAGATAGCTCACTCTATCACTTCCTTGTAAAGGAAGGAGAAAAAGTTTCAGTGGACTGAAGAGTGTGAGAAAAGTTTCTAGCGATTGAAACAACTGTTAACCAACGCTCCAATCTTGAGGATTGCAGATTCAAATGTGGATTTCGTGGTGTGCACAGATGCGTGTAAAGAAGGGTTGGAAGGAGTTCTTAGTCAGAATGGATTTGTAATCTATTATGAGTCCAGGAAGCTGAAAGAGCACGAAAAGAATTATGCCACTCATGATTTGGAGTTGGCAGCAATCGTTCACGCTCTGAGGAAATGGAGACATTACCTCATGGGAAGAAGATTTGAATTGAGAACAGACCACAACGGTCTGAAATATTTGTTTAATCAGCCAACCTTAAACACTAGACAAAGTAGGTGGCTGGAATTTCTGTGTGAGTACGACTTTGAGATCAAGCATATCAAAGGAAAGGAGAATAAAGTGGCTGATGCACTCAGCAAGAGGGTGCATGAATTACATGCTACAACCATTAGCATGTATCGGACTGATATTAAAAGCAAAATTCTGGAGGCTGCAAACGTAGATCTGCAGTACAGAGAATTGGTAGCCAAGCTACAACAGGGTAAGATGCCACAGAAGATGGAAATTTATAAATTGAAAACAGATGGAATACTGCTGTACAAGAACAAAATTTTTGTACCCAATGTCCAGTGCTTGAAACAACTGATTTTGCAGGAGATGCATAATGTGCCTTATGCAGGGCACCCTAGATATCAGAAAATAGTAGCAGCGGTCAAGAGCCATTACTTTTGGCCAGGTATGAAGAGAGAGATCACTGAATACATCGCCAAATGTATGGAGTGCTAGAAAGTTAAAGCTGAGCATAAGCACCCAGCAGGGTTGCTGCAACCTTTACCCATTCCTGAGTGGAAGTGGGAAGTAGTAACGATGGATTTTATTACAAGATTGCCCAAAACAAACAAGCTGCATGATTCGATCATGGTGGTGGTGGACAAGCTTACAAAAGATGCCCATTTTATTCCACTGAAAACTACTCACAAGGCAACAGATGTTGCTGATATTTTCATAAAGGAAGTGGCACAATTGCACAGAATTCCTAGAACGATTGTCTGACAGAGACTCGAAATTCACCTCGAATTTATGGAAAGGATTGTTCAAAGGATTCAGAACGAATCTGAACTTTAGTACAACTTATCATCCTGGGTCTGATGGATAGACAGAGAGGGTGAACAGAGTAATAGAAGACATACTGAGAATGTATGTGATAGACAAACCATCAAGATGGAAAGACAACCTGCACTTGGTAGAATTCGCCTACAACAATGGGTATCATGCATCGTTGAAGATGAGCCCATTTGAAGCACTTTATGGAAGAAAGTGCAATACTCCAGTGAACTAGGATAATCCAGCTGATAGAGCAGTTGTTGGGCCAGAGTTGCTCAAGGAGATGGAGGACCAAATGATAAAAAAATAAGCAGAATTTGAAAGCTGCCCAGGACAGGCAGAAAAGCTATGTTGATAAGAACATAACCCACAAAGAGTTCAAAGTGGGTGATCATGTTTTCTTGAAAGTGAAAGCTAACAGGAGTTCCCTGAAGCTGGGAAGTTGTGCCAAGTTGGCAGCCAGATTTTGTGGGACATTTGAAATCCTGGAAATGATTAGGCTAATTGCATATATGTTTGCATTACCTGCATCTATGACTATATGTAATGTGTTTCATGTTTCATTGCTTAAGAAATATATACCTGATGCAAATCATGTAATCTTTTGGAATGTGATTCAGGTGGAACAAGAAGGTGTCCTGCAAGTGCATCCTGTGCGCATATTGGACCGGAAAAACAAACAGCTCCGGAATCAAGCCATAGGACTTGTAAAGGTCCAATGGACCTGGTATGGTCCTGAGGATGCAACATGGGAACATGAAGATGCTATGCGGGCAGAATACCCACATCGTTTTGAAGATTTTGGAAATCTTGCAAATACTGTGTGAAAGTTGCACTAAGGATAGTGCAAAACTAAGGGGAGGGGATTGTAATACCCCAAGGACGTGCCCCAATTGTATTATGAATTATAATTTTGTTTTATAGGCTGGTGAGCCAAGTTTATATAAGCTAGTGGGTTTATGTGTTATTAGGCCGGAGAGCCTAAGTGTTAAGGTCAGGAGCCTGTTTTTGTATATGTAATCATGCAGAACATTAATAAAAAAAATACAAACACCGCTGCGTGCAGACCGACCACGATGAATGAGTGATGGGGAACTAAGCTTCCATAGAATGGGTAAGGGATTAGGGGATGGAAGGTGGAAAAGAGAGGCTAAGTGTTGAGCCTAGGGGCTTAAGTCCTTGGAAATAATATTTTAATATTATTCCAAAAGCCATGTGAAATATTTGTTTTGTCCTAAGTTCCTGGAGAGGAACGCATGCTGATGGAGTGCATGCAACATCATGGGTGACATGTGTCGACCCAATCGCATGCAGTTAAAACTAGAGAAGTGAGCCGCGTTGGGGGTTCCTCCTCCATTCGACGATCGACTGTCTGAATCGTGAATTCGGTGGCCTACGTATTCGATCGCTGCATACCCCCACGCAGCTTGGAAACCGAAAAAACATAATGTTTTCCTACGAAGCAGAGGTATCTGTCGTCTGAACCGTTTGAGCCTGTGTTCGACCTCTGCATTGATTCCTGGTCATGAACCCTAAAGTCAGTGGTAAACCTGTGGATTGAGCCGTGTCACCTATGTAACCTGTGAGCCCAGCCTACCCGCTCTTGCAGAGTCAAGTCCATACCCGAATTGTCTTTGGGTCGCTGCCTTCTGTTTTTCTTGAGTGGAATTGACCAGTTGTTGTTGCTGTTATCCTCACCTTGCCGGGATTGGGCTGAAACTGGTGGAAGAAGTGGGTTGTCAAGCCCGTGGTTGAAGAGGCAGGTTGTCAAGCCTGTGAGCAACTCTCTCCAGGTGACAGAGTCTACTGGGAAGTGGTTTTCTCCCAGAGAGAGGCCAGCACCAGCTATGAAGCTCTAAGAATTCCTGATCCGGCCTATTGCTGAGACCTAGAGAAGGAGGTGAAACACTAATGGACTGTGCTTGTGAAGGTGTATACTCCCGGGTGGAACATGCATGTGGGGAATGAGAGTCCGTGAGTAGTAGGCGTAAGAAGGCTCCTAGAGAGAATCCTTCCGCTTGCTCTGTGCAATTTTCCCTGTAACCTCAGCCTAGACTAGGATTCTTTGCCTTGGGTGGAGGTTAGTCCCATCTTGGGGGTGACCCACTGCTAAGCATGATGAGCAGCATGGTCTAAGGCTGGGAGGTTCATGGAATGCCTGCACGTAGTTGGTGGAATTGCCACAGTTTCAAAGATAAGTATCAACTTATGCTTAATATTATGTTTTTCATGCCTGTGATTCTTATATGTATCATGTATTCTGTTGTGCATATGAATTATTGTTAATGCCAGGGATTATTTATGTTAGCAGTAATCTTGTGCTTACTCTAAGTTAAATATTTTTAATTTGATTTAAATGCATGTTATTAATTAAGTATGAGAATGATGTTGTTCCACATAGTAGCATTTTTCCGACCAGTGGGATGAGTGGCCGAGGAATGTTACATGTATGGTGGTTGTCACTCTGTTGCCAAGTTCATTTCCAAGTTTGATGCTTGAGAAATTGTTTTGAGGGATGCCAACTGTCTCCATCATTTGAAATTTCATGGATGGACGGTGTCTCTATGCAGATCATTGGAGATGGTCAGTTAAAATAATACAAAAAGGCACTTCACAGAATCTTCCATGACATGATGCTTATTCTTATTATTAGCCTTCCATTGAT
This sequence comes from Picea mariana, assembly GCA_032191745.1. Lineage (NCBI taxonomy): Eukaryota > Viridiplantae > Streptophyta > Pinopsida > Pinales > Pinaceae > Picea > Picea mariana. Next base: position 219,688 of record JASDQU010010013.1, on the reverse strand, counting down.
CCAGAGACTGACTTTTGGCATAGATAAGGTGAATCACTGTGAAGAGTTATATGAGATCTTGAATTCATGTAGCATAGTAATATTCGATATAGCGTAACAACTTTTCACTTGGATGATAATTGCAGAAAACAAGATGCGACATATCTTGAGTTCAAAGCAAGGGCAGGTAGCTAAGATACCCTAATTGGCAAGCTTGGATTCTCAACGTGGTGAGCTAAAGTTTATGCCAAAGTTATTTCATCTTAAATCATGCAATTCTGATTGTCATGTAACTGCATCCGTAGATACAATGTATACTACTGTTTTTAATAAACCTTTAACATAAAATATTAAGGTTTGTTTCTTTATCATAGGTTTTTTTACCTTATAGGTTCTCACCAGGTGCAAAAATCCCCTAAGAACACAAATGAAACCCCAAGGGAAACTTATGCAAGATACGACTGTTACCTCAGTGGCTTTGCCTTTCTGACTTTAGACTAAGGATGAACCTAGTCAAGGGGGCTTCTGCAAGGTTAACTAAGCTCATTGTAGTATGAAGTGGAAGCGAGAGAAAGCTTAGTCTTATTATCTGATCCAATGTTTATGATTAATGCTTTTAGTTTCAAGACTTAAATTAGATTTAAATTAGCCTTACATATTTATTCATCAGCACAACACAAGGCTAAAATGATGCAAGTGGATTTAGTGTTATGTAATAAAGTTCAACAAACTTGCTTCTAGGAAAATCAATTCTAAATCTATTTAAGAGATATTATTTGCAGAAATTTCAGATTAAAAATAGATCTATCAATAGCCATCTTTCTAAGATGTAAACAATGATAAATTTAGGCCTTAAACTAGAATCGATTTAGATGTTAACCATGAAATAGAGTGGATTTGCTTATGTTGTATGCAAGCTGATCTATAATCTTATTTAATGTGTTTCCTCAAGTCAATTTCTAGATTTATATCACTTTATCAAACACCCTTTACAAGAAATGAAACAACAACAAGTAAAGAAAAAAAGTGCAAAATGACTAGGGTTTTGACACTCAAATCCACAAGCTAAGGTCTAAATTTGAAGATTAGAGTTAGGTCATAACTCAATATTATAAAAGCATGGAAAGGGTAAAGGAGGAGACACTTTTGACACATAAAGAGTTGGATCATGAAGGATTGTGATTCAAGGAGATTTTAGATAGGTGAGACGGACTTTCATCTATAGATCAATACATGTCAGAGAGAAGAGAGAACAGGGGCATCAACAAAGAGTTCTAACAGATTGGGGTCACAACAACAAGGTCATGCTGTATGAAATTTGTCGTACAGTTCGAGTGCGTGTACGTGGGTTTCAATGGAAACAGGTGCATATGCACGAGTTTTCTTAAGGAAGGGCATGTACATCTCAGAAAGCATGCAGGTTTGGGGTCTTACAACAGACTAGGAGTTGCTTGGGTTTGTAGGTGCTATCTAAAGTTTTCTATATTTCTCAGTCAACCATTTTCCCAGTAAGGGAGTCCTTGTAAGCTTTGAATTTATTTGAATGATAAACTTAGTTTATAGGCAAAATATCTTTGTGTATTGTGTATGAAATGATGGTTTCCAGTATTGTTTCCGTTATTTATTTGAGTTGATTATTCCAGCAAGTGTATTCTATATTGTGAGTTGCTAATTTGATTTACAACAAGGAAATCACTAGATAACAAGATACCTAGGTGTCAGGATTAGAAAATCAACATGGTATCAGAGAAATCACTTTAAGAGGAAGCCATATTTTAGATCTACAACAGTTATAAGCAGATCTATTAGATCTGCAAGGAGATCTCATCAGATTTATAACCAACAGTAAAAAATCAAGGGTTGGATTTCAGGGAGACAATCGTACTGAAGTATAACTAGGGTTTTCATTCGTACATATATGTACATGGGTTGGAGTAGGAACAATCACATGCATATGTGGGTTTTCTTAAAGAAAGTCGCGTACATACACGGGTTTCAGTAGTGACAAGTGTGTATCGGACCATACAGGTCAATACAGGGGCAGTTTTAGCAGCAGGCTATTTCTTAGGAAGATTATTGTATCTAAGGGATGGTAGCTACAAGTCTGAGAGTTGAAGACATATTAGATGGAGCATCCAACTTCCTATCTTGGAAAGTGAAAGTTACTTTTTCTTTGAAGGAATATGACCTTTGGGAGATAGTAGACAAAGTAGTTCTTCCATCGAAAAATCCACAAGATTTGATAGCTCACTAGAACAAGGACATCAAATCCCAATGGATAATCTTGGATTCAATGTAGGATCATCTAATTCCTCACTTATCCAAGAAGAAGACAACCAAGGAGATGTTTAATGCCCTGGTAGGATTATTCGAGAGCGATAACATAAATATGAAGATGATCTTAAGAAATAAACTCAGATCTGTGCAGATATCCGATCTGACAATGTTACCAACTATTTCATGAGGATCACTCAGGTACGTGATCAACTTGCAACTATAGGGGAAAAATTGGATGATGTAGAGCTCATTAATGTGACATTGAATGGTTTTCCCAAGTCTTGGGAAACATTTGTCAAGGGAATCTACACTCAGGAAAAACTCCCAGATTGACAGAGGATTTGGGACTATTGTATCTAGAAAAAGACTTTGAAGGAGTCTAAAGGCAACAAATAGGGAAGTAGTGATGAGAACTTGGCCCTTGTCACTAAGACAAGGAAGGGAAAAGGAAAGGGTTCCAACAAGAAGTGTAATAGTGATGGAGGAACATTAGGTTGGGGAAGAAGAATGACTTGAGTAAAATCAAGTGCTTCATAGGTCATAAGAATGGACATTATGCATCTCAGTGTCCAGAGAAGAATAAGAGAAGAGGAAATACACAAAGAACAACATCAACAAAGTCGCAATTAAATGAGTTTGCATCAAAGTTTGAGAATGATTTCTCACTAGTTTCTTAACTTTCTACCCACATAGCTACTAGGAGTGCATGGTACTTGGAAAGTGGTGCATCTCATCATATAACAAAAAAATGAGAGCTATTCACTAGTATGATGGAGAAGGACTTAGGGATCCATGTGGAGCTTGGTGATGATGCCAACTATGCAGTGAAGGGAGAGGGAACAGTCTTGTTCCAACTTGATTCAAGAGGTTTATTTGATGCCCAAGATGCGCTTTATGAATCACGACTGAAGAATAACTTTCTCTAAGTCTCAGTTATGGAGGATAGGGGTTTTGTCGTTACTTTTCATAGAGGGTAGGTACTCATACGTTCAGAGAAAGCTAGCTTGGACACAACAATGGTCATTGGGGTTAGAGAGGATAAATTATATAGTTTGATAGGAAATCCTATTTAGGCCTTGGTACATGACTGTGCTAACCTATGTGAGATATGGCATAAGAGGTTGGGACACCTACACTACAAGGCATTGTCAATTTTGAGGGAGATTGTTATAGGTATTCCAGAGTTTAGTGTTGAGCAACCAGAAGTGTGCAAAGGGTATGTACTTGGAAAGAATGGCAAGGCTGATTTTCCAAGCAGTGAGAGTAGGTCCAAGCGGATCTTGGATCTTATTCACTCATATGTGAGTGGGCCTATGTCAATAGAATCAATATAGGGAGCATCATATTATGTGACATTTATTGATGAATTTTCTAGGAAAATAAGGATCTTCTTTATGAAGACCAAGGATGAGGTCTTAATCGGTTTCAAGAGTCCATGGTTCAGGTGGAGAACTAGATAGGAAGGAATATCAAGTTCTCGAGGTTGGATAATGGGGGAGAGCACACCTCGAATGAATTCAAGGATTTCTGCAAGGAGGCAGGGATCAAGAGGGAGTTGAGAGTCTCATACAATCCTCAACATAATGGGGTTGTGGATAGAAAGAACTAGTCCATCATCGATTTTTCTAAGGATATGATACATGACTAAAATTTGCCTATGTTTATTTGGGAAGAGGCGTGTAACACAACATTATATGTGAAAAACGAGAGTCCTCACATGATATTGGGGGACAAGATTCCGGAAGAGGCATTCTCAAGAGTGAAGCCAGAGATAGGACACTTGAGGATCTTTGGTTGTCCAGTATACATCCACGTGCATGTGGAGAAGATGAAAAAAATGGATCCTTCAGGACAAAAGGGTATATTTATGGGGTACAACGAGACCTCAAAGGATTATAGGATCTTCATACCAGTGTAGTAGAAGACAATTGTGAGCAGAGATGTTAAGTTTGAGGAGAACTTGGCATCTAGGAAAACTCAGGAGTCATAAGTAGTGATAGAGGATGAGGAGCAACAGGCTCCGAAGGATGAGAAAAGTTGAGAACCTTCTAGTTCAGAGAGTCATACTTTAGGGGTGGGGAGTTATCCCCTTCCAATTTTGTCAAGAGACCTAGGTGGCTATTGCAGACATTGAGGGATGCTAGTGAGGATCCTAAGAGTGCAGTTAGGGAGAGTAGGCCTCCAAGGAAGTTTCTGAACTATATGGTGCTTATGAATAGCATCATTGATTCTTATCCTTCCAATTTTGAGGAAGAAACATATCAATAGGTTTGGCGGGATGCGATGGTGGAGGAGTATGCCTCTATCATGATAAATGATGTTTGGGAGATACTTCCAAGACTAGAGGGGAAGTCGGTTGTGAGTTCCAGGTGGCTCTACAAGATCAATCATGTTGTAGATGGTAGCATCAAGAAGTTAAAGGAGAGGTTTATGGAGAGAAAATTATCCCATAGAGAGGGAGTAGACTACAAGGAGACAATTTCTCTAGTTGATGGGTATGCTTCTATTCGAGCTGTTATTTCTATTGCTTTAGTTATGAGATGGAGGATTCACCATATGGATGTGAAGACAACTTTCCTCAACGATATTATTGAGGAAGAAGTATATATAGATAAACCTTAGGGATTTGAGGTACATGGGAAGGAGTCTTATGTGTGCGGGCTTAAGAAAGCCTTGTACAGACTCCAACAAGCACCCAGGGCATGGTATTCCAGTATTGACAAATACTTGCAGAGTATGGGATTTACTAAGAGTGAGTCAGATCCTAACCTGTACTTCATACTTGTTGGGTCTTATCCACTCATCTTGGTGTTGTACGTGGATGATTTGTTTCTCACAGGTGTAGAGGAGATTATAGGTGGGTGCAAAGCATATTTGGATACAGAGTTTGAAATGAAGGATATTGGCTTAATGCATTATTTCTTGGGGTTAGAGGTATGCCATATATTGGGAGAGATCTTCCTTGGTCAAGGGGAGTACACAATGGAGATCTTGAGGAGATTTAGGATGGAGGACTATAGACTGATGGCTACACCTATGGTTACCAACCTAAAGAAGGTTCTCACTTTAGATACAAAGTTGGTGGATCCTAAGATATATAGGCAGCGGATAGAGTCCTTGATGTATTTGGTCAACACCAGGCTAGATATATGTTTTGTTGTGAACACCTTGAGTCAATTCATTGTGGAGCCGAGTGTTGTAGGAAAATTCCCCCGTAGACAAGTGAATGTCCTCTTGGATCTTAGACCCCTATGACCAAGACAAAAAAATGCTAACATTGAACACTGACATTCCTTTAAATATAGGTAAACTAGTCAAAGGAAAAGATAAAAAAATCATGGGTACATTTTTCTGAAGTTTGTCCTTGCTCGGTCCAGGTTGAACTTGATCTTCAAACCCTTTAATGAGTTCTGCAATTCAATAGAAAACAAAGACAATGCATGCTTCCTATTCTACCAATACTAGTTTAGATTAGATTTATCAAGAAGAGAGAAGCTCATGCAAATATACACAAACTTGAAGGAAACATGCCAAGCATATATATTAATGAGAACATAACAAAGTGCTTACAATCTGTAGATGCAGATGCAACAACCTCACCAAGTCCTCCTTGTCCAACCCCTTGCTCAAAAGATCCACGATCATAATGACAATACTTTTCACTGATATTTCCCCCCTTTTCACCATGAGAATGCCTCCTTATATAGGCTTTGAGAGGCTCAACCCCCTTAGCTATTCTTGGAATATGTTGAGGATATGACTCCATCAGTTGTGGAATTTCCCTTAAATCTAGCCTTTAAATTATATTCGAGCAAAACTGACTCGGATGCTTCTTAGATGTCCTTAGAGATAAGGGGGATTCTTCCCCAATATTCTCTCAACAGATTGATGATCCCTCAAAGTTTCCCATAGAGCGCTATAGCACTCCCTGCTAAGAGGACAAGGAGCACTAGAGCTCCCTGCAAGTGGGCAGGGGAGCGCTGATCTCTAAAAATTTGTTTAAGAGGATTATTAATCAAGGTAAAAGCTTGTAAACTTTGCCAAATGACATGTTTTCCTCTTCTAACAAGTCTTAGAGGATGTCCCAAGTGTTCTTATGATGTCGTTCGCAATGCGACACATGTGGGACGAAACTATTACTTTTGCGAGACTTGCGACAATGACAATGAAACATTATCAAAGTTAGAAATTTTGACATGTAACAGATTCCCCCCCCAAAGTGTAAGGTCAGAAGACGAAAACTGAAGACTGAAGTGTTTTGTAGACTTTTGAAGCAAGGGTATGGATTTAGAGAACCTGGTAGAAGCTGTAAACAACCATCAAATAAATTTTATGATATGTTTCAAACCCAAGGCATGCATACATATGCTTTAGTGATAAAGTAATTTAAGGTAAGGCCTCCACCAAATACACCGCGAATCCATATTCATATTGACTTAAGGGCATAGCCACCAAAGATACAATGTGGATCTATAATTCCATGATGTGAACTGATCGTAGCCACGAGAAACACATAGTGGATCTACAAGATAACAAAACATAGCCACAAATCAATACAAAGTGGATCTATGTGACAATATATATATCAACATGCTCAAATGATCTCCTTTCACAACCTGGGTAAAGAAAATATCAGAGTGAACACTCAACCCAGGGTCTTCATCCTAATCCCGATGTGGTACGAATCTAGCCATGTGAATAGATGTTTTGATGTCGAACATGGTAGAAACTACTTGATTACTGGTCATTGAGGTAAACCATTAACAAGTGCAAGGGAAATCACTAGTGATGTCAATGACTCCCAAGGTACCTTAGTACAGTCCAACGAATTTGAATAGATGAGTTGAAGTCGAACATTCGTGGAATCATCCGATCAGAGGTCAATGATGTAAACCTACTGTCGGAGGTGAGGAGGCCTGCCATTGAAGCACGCATGTCCCAATGTACTAACTAGTTTCTAAGTCAAATTTCTCGGATAATGTGTTGAAGTTGACAGGAAAAGACTCATCGAAGGAGGGCCTTGATGTATCCTTCATCAATGACATGAAATTGACATAGAGATGTAAGACGGTGAATCAAATGAGTATGGATTGACATGGGTATTGAAACTGTAAATTTGTGATGGTTGACTCTCGAGGTGAATACTTCCCTTGAACACTGAGGCACAAACAACAGAAACATAACATTGACCAAAACATGATGCAGTGGATACTGTGAATTTCGTCGGGTGACCCAAAGGAGTAAAGAAACTCAGAGGATTGGTTCAATGCAGAGGTTCAACGAATTAAAATGTATGTAAAGACAATGTGTCATGTTCAAGGGCGACTGCAAGAGTGACTTGTGATGATTCTAAAAAATAGCTTGGCTTGCTTCCTTAAATTCCCCCCCCCAATCCAAATAGACGAGTACCTCTTTTTGTTTTTACKAGCTCGAGGAGGATAACACATGATTGATATAACTYGCCTTCGGTAAGTTCCTCTTCCTTTGTTTAACGAATTGGAAGAAGTAAAGTTTCGGTCCCATATGGGCCCTTCAATGTGTAATTTTTAATGAGTCCAGAGAAGGAAACATCGGTGGTTTTTCATGTTTAGAGAGTATGAAAAGAACTTAAAGACGASTCCAGGGTTATCCTTTTTCGTAATATTAGTCTCTGAAGTCCGAAAAAGAGATAAACTACTACTTGGAAGATGCCCTTTCAAAACCTTTTAAACGAGTGTGAAAGGAAGCAAGATCACTCGACAATATTTTCATGTTTTTTAGAGTCTGAAAAGAGCTTAAAGGAGACTCAAGGTCGTTTCCTTTTTCATGGAACCTTCACGAGTCCAAAAAAGGGATAAAATTCTACTCGGTTACATTCTCATGTTTTTTCTAGTGTGAGAAAGAACAAAGACTGTGCTCGTTAGCGTTACAAGGTTAAATGGAAAGATATTTCTTCGAGTCCTGCAAGTAAAGACAAATCTGCATCCAACTAATTAGTGACTCTCCAAAAAGATTTAAAAAACCCAAAAGAAACATTATATTAGAAAACATGAACCCTATAATAGTAAAATAGGGTTAAAAATCTTATTTACCATTTCATTTTCACCAATTTCTTCTAGCATTGGTATTTTCAACCTCGGAGGGTGATTTTCAAGCTGTTGGCACTGGAGTTGTGGTTGACCGTTTTCACATCTATCTAGACCAGGTTGGTCACTAACCCATTTTAGTCATTTCTCATGGTTTAGAATTGCATTTTAGGTAGTTTTTAGGCGGTCTTGGGCTCCTAGGAAGCCCTAGGCGCCGAACTAGATCGACGCTCCCTCAAAGGGGTGAGGGGAGCATTGATTGTATTTTCGACACCCTAGTGCGTGTGCCAGGGGAGCACTAGCTCCCTGTGGATGAGCTTAGGGGAGCGCCGAGACAGGAAAGAAAAAATTGTTTCTATTCATGCTTAAAATACCCAATTATTTTCTATGAGAAGATAATTAATGGCTTTTAAATGTATGTTCTTGTAGTTTACATGGATAAAAACCATGATCAAATGGAAAGAACGTGAGCATGAGCTCAAGGATATAGCTGCATTGAAAAACCCTCAGACAAGGTCCACTTTGAAGAATTGTGGCCTCCTCAAGTATTTCAAATTGCAAAAGATGAAAAAAGAAGTTTTATTACTTGAGTATCTGATTGGACAGTGGGATGACACTGAACAAGCATTCCGTATTGGACCAAAATTTCTCAAAATTGAGTTCGATGATGTATACATTTTGACTGAGCTCTCAAGAAGAGGGGATCCTATTATTTTGTTTGGGCAACGGGAAACTCCTCAGCCTGCGGAAGTGTATGTGGTTGATCATTGTATTCCAGGGTCACGATTGGCCGAGGGACGAATTGTGATCAAGGACGTTAGAGATTTGACAATATGATATATTTTGTTTTCCATAACCAACCTGGTAGGTAGCACGAGTGCAAATTTGGAGCTAATATTATTCAACTGGAGTGCATAATTCCTTCGTAACATAAAGGATAAAATCACGAAGTGCAGGAATGAGAAACATAAACAGTTCAGTTATGGTTTCTTCTTAGTTTCGTTCTTTCTAGAGAGAATACCTCAGATGCAACCACAGGTTGTGATAATGGCACGACCAGTTACTGAACCACGTATGGAATATGGAAAAGTTTGTCCTTAAGATTGGGGACCGACTCAAAGTTCAAGTTCACGACTGACTTATTCGCTTGGTGGAGAAGGCAGTTGATCGTCATCGAGGACTTTCCATATGCCGGAGTGGATTTCCAGGGTAGCATGGACTTAGTTCTTCCAGAGGGTATTGTCTGGGATGTGTTAGGTATGAAACCAAAACCTTGTCATGTGTTTTTTGATTTTGAAAATTATATTATTTTTGTGTGTACAAAGAGGGATTTTAACATATGTATTGTTTCATCATGCAAATAGAGGCGCATCACATCCGACAAAGATACCGGCACTAGGGCATCGCGGAGACGTGCAAATAGTCATGAAGTACGAGGTGGCAGTGCGAGGTCTCAGGGAGGTTGAGAGGAACCTTCGAGGTCTCACTATGGATGTACCACCTCTCAGGAGGCGAGACGTACCTCTACATCTGCAGAGGAATACAATAGGGGTTCCTGAGAGTTTGAACCACTTTCTTCGACGAGTGGCCCATGAAATGGTGTGCTTATCAGAGCGTAATGTGGTGTAGGAGGACTAGGATCCTCGATATGTTTTGTAGTCTTTTCATGATGATATCATGGGCATGAGGGCCCATGTTTTGCCTCATTATGTACTTTTTGATGTAAACAAACTTTTTCTATCATGCAGTTTATATATATATATATATATATTCAAGTTTTTGTGGTGCCAATGATGTTACAAATTATCTTGTGTGATGTTTTTAATGTACATGTGATTCATTTTCATTATAAAATTTTATCTATGCGCAATATACTGGTCCAAAATATAATTTGCTAGTGAATCCTAAGTTGTGTTGAATTCTCTTGGTATGTGACTGTATTTTGTAAATTCAAACATTCTTTCAAGATGAGAAACTCGTAGGTGGAGATGCAATAGGATAGGGTTGCGAACGACGTAGACTCAATTAAGCTGACAAACCACGAGTTGAGAGTCTAGGTTAATGATTATACAAGATATTCCTAGGGAGGAGGCCTCAGTTAAAAGTCCAATGACAATGTGATATTTTGCCACGTTATTGGTTGCCGATCCTAGGGAAACACCTCCTTAACTTACCAACTCATCAGAGTGGTAAATGACCCAAGTTGCAGAAGCAATGTTCTGGGTGTGCCGACTAGTGCCATCTGCAAACCTAACAAAGATAGGAAAGGGAGATGTCATCTGCACATGCAATCACAAGACAAAGTATAAGCAGCTAAAAAAACCTCATACACGCAAGAGAAAAGACACACCAAATCAAAAATATAGTACAATAGTGTACCAAGCACACATGCTAGATGTTCTATGCATAGTACTTTTTAAGGTAAAGCCCATTCTAGGTTTCACCGAGAGATATTCCATCGTAGTCAACTAGCTCGTAGGCACCTCTATGTAATAAAAGTTTTACGATATAGGGTCCATGCCACAAAGGTTCTAAATTTTTTGTCCCTAGCTTATCGTGAGCATGGTCATAAATGAGGACTAGGTCTCCTTCTGGGAAAGTACGAGGTTGAATGGATTTTACATATTGACTCTTCATTCATTTTTGATATGTCTCGTTAACGAGAGCAGCATCGTGACGTGTTTCGTCCAACTTAGTCAGATATAGGAATCGTTCCTCTTCAGCATAAGTGTGAGGAAAGAGTTCTATGGTGAGATTTAATGAAAGAATTTCAAACTCGATTGGTAATATTGTTTCAATGCCATATACCAACTGGAATGGAGTGAATCCAGTTGCAGTTTTCACTAAGGTGTGGTAATCCCAGAGAGCGAAGAATATTTGAAAGTGGCAATAAGTTTTTTTTTCCCCCACCATGCATTGGATCATGGTTTTGAGGACTTTGTTGATAGCTTCAACTTGTCCGTTTTCTTGAGGATAGTAGGGGGATGAGTTTTCACGTCGAAAACCCAAATTGACATGTAACTCACTCATCATCTGGTTTTGAAAATGTGAACCGTGATCAGTGACAATGGCTTGTGGAACACCAAAGGGAGTGATGATGTGGTTAAAGATGAAGAGAGTTGCAATACGACCATCATTAAGAAAAGTAGACATAGCCTCAGCCCATTTTTTGAAATAATCAACGATAGCGATGATATAACTGTGCCCCCTGTTTGAGGTAGGCTTACATTGCATAAAATCAATGCCCCATTTGGAAAAGGGGTCGATGGAAAAAATAGGATGTAGCAGAGCGGGGTGGGTGCATGCCTTTTTATGAAAAGAATGGTAGGGTGGGCATCTTTTGACAGCATCAATACAATCTTTAAGATGAAGGGCCAAAAGTGATAGACACGTAATATTTTCTGAGCTGTATCCATCCCAGAAAGGTGACCGCCACAAGCTCCAAGGTGACAGTCATTTAGAACACGTTTAGCCTCATCGTGAGTTAAACAACATTGTAGGATAGCGTCAATACCATGACAATACAAAGTGTCACTGATGATAAGGCAGTGTTTAGAATGGTGGCGAATACGATGACGTTCTTCATGGGAGATATTGGGCTAAAAATGTTGGGTTTGAAGGTAGAGAAGAGTATCTCCATATGAAGGCTCAGACTTGATAATGAGGAACAAAGATTCATCAGGAAGAGAATCACTGGGCTTAGTGTCTTCATCAGCATGGGGAAGATCACAGATAAGTTCTTCAAAAAGAAAGGACTTTTTAGCTTTTGATTTGGCGAACTCGAGGTCGAATTCCTGAAGAATAATGATCCATTTGGAATATTTTCCCCTGCGGACTTGACGTGTCAGAATATGATATATGGGGTTCGTGTTAAGGTCCTAACCCGCACATAGGTAGATCAATGTATTCGGATGTAATAAAGGTCTATATTAATAAGAACTTTCAATAAAATAGAATAAGGCGGATGTAAGAAGACCTAATAGAAGCTTCCGCTTCTAGAAGGATCTTCCTCTAGATGCTTCTTTTTAGTATAAATAGGAGTTGAGGGTATGAGAACCCTAGCTTGGATATTATTGTAACAGAGCGCTGCTCGATTGGAGGTTGCCCCCTCGAA
>JASDQU010010013.1:168293-185907 GCA_032191745.1 Picea mariana | reverse complement strand
AAAAAATCTAAATATAAATATAAACAAAAAGCTCATGCACATCCGAAGAAGGAAGGGTACACAAACCCCTTCACCAATGCCTCTGGATCCAAAGGGGAAAAGGGACGAAAATGGGAGAAATGCACGTACTATCACAAACGATTCCATTTGGAATCCACATGCATGAAAAAATAAATAGATTTTATGTTTCAAATAATTCAGCAAAACAACCTTGGAGATCGCATCCCCGAGGGTGCCAAGAAGAAGAAGCCAGAAGATCCAAATTCCAAGAAAGACATTTCTAGCCATGCCTTGATTGACATCAAATCCTCTCTTGATGCTTGGATCGTTGATTTAGGAGCATCAGATCATATGGTTGCATCAAAAGAACTATATTCTTCATTGGATTCATGCAAAGGTCCTCCTATTCTAATGGGGGACAACTCTTATGTTGAAGTCACTGGAAAAGGAAGGATTGAACTCATCAACAAAAGCTTCGAGAATGCATTGCATGTTCCCAAAATTTCTATCAACCTTCTCTCCATGTATCAGATGATGAATTCCGACACTGGAAAGAAATTCATATTCACACCAAATTCTGTGGACATCTACGACATGCAATCCAACTCCAGGGTTGCTACCGGTGAGGTAAATCATCAGTCACGATTGTATACATTTTCTTTATTCATTGAACCTGATTCTACTTTATTGCTTACTCATGCTGATGAAAGTAGTAGGATATGGCATGAAATGTTTGGAAATTTGAATTTCAGATACATGCAACAACTTAGCAAGAAAATATTGGCTGATGGTCTACCAGACATCCATTTCTCCAAGGGAGTGTGTGAGGGATGTGTTCTCGGGAAACACCCTCAAGAGAAGTTCGACAAGGGAAAGTCTTAGAGAGCCTCCAAACCTTTAGATCTGAGCCACAGGGACCTTATGGGTCCTTTTATGAATCCATCGATCAACAAAGTGGGGCTTTTTCTCGTTTTTGTTGATGATTTATCATGTTTTACATGGATCTACTTTCTCAGGAAAAAATCCGAGGTGTTTCAACACCTCAAAGATTTCAAAGCCCTGGTTGAGACATGGTCTAGAAAGAAAACCAAGGTCCTCTGAACTGATAATGGAGGATAGTATGTAAATCATGAGATCCATGATATTTTCCATGAGGCAGGGATCCATTTGCAACCCACAGTTTCCTATACTCTGCAACAAAGCATAGTTGTTGAGCGGAAAAACAGATCTCTAAAGGAGAAGGCACCTTGAATACTGCATGCAAAGTCACTACCACAAAGATTATGGCCGAAGAAATTAATTGTGAAACATACATACAAAACATTTCTCCCCATAGATCTGTCAAGGATAAGACCCCCTATGAGGCTTGGAGCAGCCTCAAACTAGAAGTGACCCACTTTCGCATTTTTTGTTCATGTGCATTGGCCCAGATTCCCTTTGAAAAGAGGAAGGAACTTGATCCACATAGAACTGAGTGCATTTTTGTTGGCTACCCTGACAATGTGAAGGGATATAAACTTATTGACCTTTCCTCAGACCGACTCATCATTGAGTGAAGTGTCCAATTTGAGGAAAGTGTCTCGCATGCACCTCAACAGCCGCATGCAGACACCTTTATTCTTCCACCTATTCGAGATGATGAGCATGCAAATTATGACTCTTCTTCAGATGAGAGTTATGTTTCAAAGGACGCAGATGATCCAGATTCAGATTCAATATAGTCAGATGCATATTCAGAGCATCCAGATGCAGTTGCAGAGCCAAAGAAGAGGCCCAAGTGGGAAAAAATTACTCTTCAGGATGCAGGGGATCTCGTTGGGGATCTAGCCGATACTAGGAGGACTCGATCTGATTTCGAGGAGCCTCCTGTTGCACTCACTACCACTGAACCATTGTCCTCAAGGCATATTTTCTTGGTTTAGTCTTCAGATCCACAGTCTTATGGTGAGGCTGCTAGAAATCCCTTTGGGAATCCGCCACGCAGGAGGAATACAACTCCCTCCTCGAGAACCAGACTTGGGATCTGGTTCCCATTCCTTTTGGGAGGAACCTTGTCAGATGTAGATGGGTCTACAAGACCAAGAGCGTAGTGTATGGACATATTAGTAGATGTAAATCTAGGATTGTCGCCAAAGGATTTCAATAGGTTCATGGTATTGACTATGATGAGGCCTTCGCTCTAGTAGAAAAGATGGATTCCATACGATTGACACTTGACATTTTAGCAACCAAAGGATGGGAAGTCCATCAGATGGACGTGAATAATAAATTTATTCACAGTGATATCTCTGAGGAGATCTACATGGAGCAACCCCAGGGATTTATGCAGGACTCATCTCTGGTCTGTCGACTGAAGAAGTCTCTTTATGGCCTCAAGCGAGCTCCGAGGGCATGGTATGCCAAGATGGATTCCTACCTGTTTTCACAAAACTTGTACATTGTAAGTCAGACCCAAATGTCTACATGCTCAGGACGACTGATTCACTTCTACTCTTAGTTTTGTATGTTGATGATTTGCTAATCATTGGTTTCTCAACTTCAACGATTTCTGCAGTCAATAGGATTCTACATGACAAGTCTTTTAATGACAGACATGGGTCTGCTACACTTCTTCCTTGGAATTGAGATCAGTCATGATGCATCAGGAATCAAACTGTCTCAGGTCAAGTATGCACGAGATCTCCTTGAGAGATTTCACATGATAGAATGCAAGTATGCTCCGACTCCTTTCCTATCAGTAGTCAAACTGTACATACAACTAGTGGGTATCTTGTTGTATCTCACACACTCCAGACTAGACCTCTCCTATGCAGTTGGCATAGTTTCCAGGTTCATGCAGAAGCTGCATGAGATACATTGGAAGGATACAAAGCGTATACTTCGATACGTATAGGGCACCATCACCTTTGGGATTCATTATGCAACAGACTCTACATTATATCTCATCGGGGTTACTTATTCTGACTAAGCCGACGATAGCACTGATCGCAAGTCCACATCTGGTTACTCACTCAGTATTGGTTCCGAGCCTATTTGTTGGTCGAGAAAGAAGCAAGATGCCATTGCTCTATATTCAACCAAGGAAAAGTACATAGGGGTAGTTAACATAACCATTCAGGCTATGTGGCTACAACATTTTCTCACTGAGTTGGGCATTCAGTTTCATTGGCCGAACCTCATCTAGTGTGACAAAGATAACACTCTGAAGTTCTACAGAGATCCAGTTTAGAGACAGCAGACGAATCACATCGAGATCCACATGCACTACACCTGGGACTTAGTACACGAGGGGATCATCAACTTACATTTATGTCCTTCAGCAGAACAAACGACAAACATCTTCACCAAGACCGTCAATGAGCAGAAGTTACATTCTATACGAAGTCGTCTTGGAGTGAAGGACACAGTTGCATAACAACTATAGTTCTTCTTTTTACATACAATGTACCTTTAGGGGGGGTTTTCCCATGAAATTTTCCCTCTTTCCTCACTTTATTTTCAATGTATCTTTTGTATTTAAGTAACTAACATGGCCTCATTGCCGGGACCCATTCTTTATTTTCACGATAGTGATGTTCAGGGGGGGTGTTGGAGTTACTTCACACACACCTAGGATTTATTTTTCCTAAGGTTTTTCCTTGTTTATTATTCATAATTATTCATTATCCAGTATCCTATATTTTAGAGGAGAATATTCCACCTGTAGAATATTCTCTTTCATTTGACACTTTAGTTTGACTAGTTGAGTTGAGTTTAATTGTTGCATTGGTTTTTATCACCATGCAACATTGGGATCATCACCATGATAATTCAACCTTTCCTTGGGATCATCACTAGACTGGCACATTACCCTTGATTCCATGAGTTAACTCCTCACTACTCTTTGTTCAGTCAGTTAATTAAAGACTAGTTGACTAGTTAACTCAACTAGGTGGCAGTTCACTCCCGTAACTGCCTGACAGACTAGACTAGGTGGAAGTTTACTCCCGTAATTACTGGTGTGTGTCCAGATTACTCTAGACCACCACTATGGTGCATTGTTTCTCCTCCAGTGTGCACTCATTGAGTTATACAGAGTATATTATGTGTAAATTATTCATTATTCACAACATTTAATGAGAATTATTTCATTCTTTCTCTCCTTCTTCTTCTTTCTCAAATTCTCTATGAAAATGTGTGCATTATTGTTTAGATAGATTTATTTTGTGCAGTCTCAACACATTTACATTCCCTTCTCCTCATCCTTGACAGTTGGCCTCTGAGATTGTTTGCATTTTTTTACAGCATTTCGTTCTTTAATTTCGCCAAGTGGTTACCTTTAGTTCTTTTCATTGGGCTCAACGTTTTCCTCTGCATTTTATTGTTGAATGCTTATTATTCCCAGCCTATAGGGAGGCTAGCACATGTCTTCCCCTATATTTTTCTGATTTTTTATTGAGAAAATCGTGTTCAGCCTGCGAGGGATGATAACAATTGTCTTCACCTTTATTTCTCTATGTTTTTATTGAGTAAATTGTGCTCAACCTTTGGGGGAGGATAGCACATGCCTTCACCTTTATTTATCTATGTTTTTATTGAGAAACTCATGCTCAGCCTGTGGGGGAGGCTAGCACATGTCTTCACCTTTATTTCTTTGCATTTTTATTGAGTAAATCATGCTCAGCCTGTGGGGGAGGCTAGCACATGTCTTCACTTTATTTCTATGTGTTTTCATTGAGTAAATCATGCTCAGCATGTGGGGGAGGCTAGCACATGTATTCACCTTTATTTCTCTGCATTTTATTGAGAAAATTGTGCTTAGCCTGTGGGGGAGGATAGCACATGTCTTCACCATTATTTGTCTGTGTTTTTCTTGAGTAAATCATGCCCAACCTATTGGTGAATTAAGCCAACGTTTTCACCATTATTTTTCTGTGTTTTCCTTGAGTAAATCATGTCGGACTTATTGGGGAATCAAAGAGGCGTTTTCACCTTTATATCTCTGCATTTTATTGAGTAAATAGTGCCCAACTTGTTGGGGAAGAAAGCATGTGTTTTCACCTTATTACATCTTCATTTTACTTGAGTAAATCATGCCCAGCCCATGGGGGAGGCTAGCATGTGTCTTTATGCTTTATCTCTGTGTGGGCGAGAGTCCTCCAGGTCATCACAGTTCCAATTACATAATAAGAAGGTTGATTTATATGAATTATGAATTAGAGTAAATGTTCGATTTAACATTTTATATTCTGAGTCCCTTATTGATACACTCTTTTTAGTGATATATCATTAATTTTATTTACTTATTATGTTATTACCTAATTCTATACGCTCTCCTTAATTCCACAATCATTAATGTTATTTACTGCTTATGCTCTTACCTAATGCTATACGCTCTCCTTATTGCTATATTCATTAATTCTATATTAAGAGTCCCTTAATGAGATATTCTCATCCTTAAGGATATTGTAAACTTTTGTCTCAATGTGCCTTAAGACTAATGTGGATGGATAAATTATTTCATCATTAGTTTACTTGCACCATGATATGTATAGCTAGGAGTGGATAATATTGTGTGTATTTTACTCTCCCGCCACTAATTGAGTTGACGCATAATTGTTGAAATGAGGAGATCTCCTTATGCACTGAGTTAAATGGATGATACTATTGCGACTAAACTTAATATGGTGTATGCTGAATTTATGGTTTAGATTTACTTGCGCAATACATATTGATGATGAGATTAATTAGAAGTTAGATTTCTCACATGTGTAAATTATAGTGTAAGTAAATGATTTTGTGGAACTTAGAATTTTGAAAAAATGGAATGTAATGAAAGGAATGTTGTTCTAGATAATAAATTTTCGCGCGCATAAAAGATGATTTATTGAATGATTTGTGTAGTTACTTAGGTGCCACAACAATTTAATAAACATTTACCTCACGCCATTGATTTGTTGTGATATAATAATAGAATTACATGTGCGACATAATTTAAGTGGGCGTGCAATTGCTTCTTCATTTTTCTCTTGCACCTTGATTTTAACGTTAATTAATTTTGTGTCTTGAATTATTTGATTTATGACTGATTTAGTGGTTACTTTTTGTTGCACCTTTACTTAAGTCGAAATGTGACTATTCTAGAATTGTTACTCTCACGTGTAGTATGTATGATTGATGGCGATACTGATTACCATTGCGTTATGATGATTGTTGAATATGATTGATGGATTGACCTATATGATGATTGGACTTGCTGTTAGTGGGATGTAGACACCTCTTTGTTCCTTAGAACAGTCGCCAACCTTGAGACCTTAAATGGTTAAAATCAATTGGAACTTGGTCTTGAGCATTGATTATGTGTCCTAGAGGTCCTATCCTTGCAGGGTAGGTTGGGCGGGTAGTATATCATGTCATTATTATGATTATATTTATGATCCTTAAGTTAGCGTTATGTTATCTCATGCTATCATGGTGTTATCTGATGATTATCTTGATGAGAGGAGTTGAGCGCTTTGTGATTTGTACTGGTGATGTGTTCTTATTTATTTGTATGAATGCAATGATTATGGGATGCTATTTATTTGTGTTAATGCATCGATATGTCTATTGTTATTCATGGAAATGATGTGTCAGCTTTATGTTGTGGATGATTGATAATTTGTTAATATTGTTTCTCTAATATATTGCTTGACACCCTATACCCAAGAGGAAACATTCCCCTGAGTGTCCATTTCCCGTATGCACCTCCTTTCATTGAGCATAGATATGTTCCATTACTGGAACTAGTTTCTTACTTGCAACACTCGTTTCCTCCTCTATATCATAACATTCATTTGACTATGAAAAAGAAAATTACGGGCGAGAAAATAATATTTTCTTATATTGGCAGCAATTGTGTTGCCTTTGAACAGAGCACAAAATTTTGAGTCCACATGTCATCAAAAGTTTTGGTTTAGCATGAACTTAGGAAGCTGATATCGTTACGTAGAGTTTACTCCCCCGACTAGTTAGTCTTCCAGTCCTTATGGAGAGTTTGATTGATGCCTCCTGCATCTCAGATTTCATCATTGAGTCTATGCTGCTAGAGTCTTCCATATGTCTCATGCTCTTGTTCAAAAGATGTCTATCAACCTGTGTCAGCCATTCCTCAAAACTCTTAAATTTGCATGTCGACCATACCCTTAGTATGTCTTAGAGTTACATGAAGATGTACTCCTATTGTGCACCCTAGTCCTACTTTCCTCATTGGTAGGTAACCTTGAACTCAACAATCGACATTTCATCATTGGTCGCTGACTGGGCAGTTTCCCTTGTGTTCGATGACAAAAAATCTATTCACACATTGGGATTCTTGCAGTGTCTTGGATTCCATTATCCTTATTGGTGGTTTCCTCTCCTTTGTCAGTGGGTTTCGTTATTGGCTACTATTTAGAGGGTCTTTTTCATGTAACACTTGCATCTCGGACATGCGAAATATGCATAGGGTCGTTGGTTCATGAACATGTTATTTGTCTGATTTCCTCCAAATCATCAAGATCCTTCTTTGTACCTCGTGTTGAATGATGAGAGATGCCTCAATGTTCTCCTTTCAGCGGGTATCCTTCCATCAACTTCAGATCATCTATTCTGGAAATGAGACCTAGAGTCTTATGAGTACCTAGCGACTTGTAGTCATTAGTGGCAGGTTCTCCCGCCATTAACAGTTAGGAATACATCAATGTCCCATGATCGATGGAGTCTTTAATTGTTCGACCCTGACACCTTTATTCACGCTTGTAAGAATGTACTCGGTGCCTTGATACCTACTTTCATTACTAGTAGGCTGTCTCGTGTTTGTTAATTGTATACCTTAATGACCAGTAACCAAACAAACTCTCATTGTTTTCAAACTCAACTCCTTTATTCACACGATGTATACTTGCACCTTTGGTGGATCGTGTAAAATAATTGAAGACATCAGTTCATAGTCACAACTTTTCTGAGCTGTTACTAGATTTCATTGGACCACTACCTATATGACTTCAGTGAGCATGGGAGATCAGATTGTACTCCATTGTATACATACATATTCAGATTGATTTTGAGACTAGTTTTACTGGGCCTTGCTCATGACTATGACAACCTTTTGCATGTAGCCACCTTTGTGTTTCCCACTCAGGGCCATGAACAATTGTTTTGTATATTTTCATATGGATATGTAGTGTAATTCAAATTGGTAGCCATGTGCACAAAGTCAATATAGATTGTAATATTCTCATGAGAAAATAGTTCTTCCAGTTGGTTCTTCATTACTCCACTTTTGGGTATTATAATGTATTTCATCCATTTCATATATTCCTCTGACCTCACACATTAGGGGGAATCTGTTATAAAAATATTTTCCTCATCTTATGCAAATTTCCTCAAAATCCCTTTTTCCAATTCCCTATGTAGACTTGAAGTCCTTTTTTGAAAATCCCAGAGCTAAAACAATATTTTTCCACATATTCGTTCCCTAACTATTATACAACATGCATATAAACAAGTTGCACCACTACAACTCGCGTATATCGGGTTTTCTATCCAAAATTAAAAAATAGTGTCGGGTTTCCATGTCACGTCACAGGATCANTTTTTCCAATTCCCTATGTAGACTTGAAGTCCTTTTTTGAAAATCCCAGAGCTAAAACAATATTTTTCCACATATACGTTCCCTAACTATTATACAACATGCATATAAACAAGTTGCACCACTACAACTCGCGTATATCGGGTTTTCTATCCAAAATTAAAAAATAGTGTCGGGTTTCCATGTCACATCACAGGATCAATGATCCTTGAGATTCCATATACTGGAAATGTTCCGACTTGGCCCTTCAGTTCCACTTGAAGGATATAAATGGCCATATCCGAGCAATGGAAAAGAGGAGAAGAATTTAACTTTGAGAACAAAGTTACTCTGAAGAAATTATTCACTTCATATTGAGTCTGCACCCCTTTGTCCTTTTAAGTCTGAACACATTGTTTAGCCCCCAAGATCTTCCCTAATTGATTGAGAACCTCATTATCTCTCTTATATGATCTTGCCTTTGGTGGAGGTTTGAAGTGGTGGAGGCCCAGCTGGAAGGGAATTAGTTTCTCAGTTACGAACCGTGTCGGCACATAAGTTTGTAATTCATTCACTTCTACTGATTACATTTTAATAGAAATACTCTTTTCTCATCCAATTAATATCTTGCAAATATTTGAATTGTTATTCCATGGGAATATTTTTTATGAATGTTGATGGATTATGCTATTTAATGTAATAACTTTATATATTATAACCATATGATTGCGTTTCTTGTTTGTTGAGGATAATTTGTAGGTATATTGCTTTGAGTCAGGTGCTCAACGATGGACTTCATCAAACATCTAGACGAGGTAGGATATTTATCTTGTCTTGTTAACAGATTTGTTTATACATCATATATGATATTAGAGTTGATTTCTGTAGTCATTTTCGTCTATTGTGGTTTAGCCCTAGCCATAGAGATATTTTCCTCGTAACAACCAGTCTCGTAATATTTGGTACAACACATTCCCATCGCCTCCATGACCGTGAGTGACATGATATTATTGGTCGCGCCAGTGTCAAATAAACAATTATGGAGTGAAACATCATGATTTTCAATTGAAATGTAAAAGGGGGGAATTTTACCTCTCATCTTGGCATTTGACTGGTTCTGGCTTTGTTTTAGACTGGTAACAAGAACTTCTGCTTCTTTAGATGGATCATCCAACAATATCAAGATGTTTTCCCTTTGCTGGGGAATCTTCACCACTTCTGTAAAAGGTAGAGTTATCCTTAATTTTCTTAAGTACTCTACAACATTGTATACCATCTGACTAGAGTTTGGCATCAAGTGTTGCTTCTTATTTCCAACTTTATCTGTCATTTTCTCACCTGCTTTTTTCTCATTCATTTTCTTATTATCTTTTTGGTTTTCTTTTTCAGAGTCATTCTTATTATTGGATATATTTACAAATACTCTTGTCTAGGTGACATGTTTTTGCGAGTTAACATCGTTGTCTCCTTATTCAAATATATACATGGACGTCTCGCATCCATACATCTGCATAGTTTTAGAACTTTCATCAGGTGAATAATAGTTCTCTTGCTCAATCACTTCCTCATAATATACATCAACTAGGACAACTGCATTGGGAGTAGGATGTATGGGAACCCTTGGTATTTGCAGATTATCTGTGTTTTCAAACCTCACTCTGTTTTCTTGGGGATGGTTCCTTCTTTGTTTTGGGACCGTAATTCTTAGGTTTGCCACACAATTACTCCCCCTTCTTAGTCTATTTATCTCATTCTGCATTTGCTTGATATTTCTATTCATTTGTGCAATTTCAATTCTCTGCTTGGTTTCTTGTGTTGCAACAGGGTCTACCTTTTCATCTGGTATGGTTCCCTTGAAAAATTCTCCTCCAATTGTTTGGTTTTGAGCTGGTCATGGCTTGAATTATTCATTCTTTCTTGAACTAGAGGCTTCTTGATTATCAATACTTAATCCTCCTAGTTGGCTTTGTACTTTTCCCAGTATAATGTTGGGGTTAGAAATCGTTTCAATCATAAATTCTTCCATCTCAGTGAATTTAGTCATTTCCTCCTCCAAGGTATCCATTTGGGATGTTCTGACAACATATTTCACACTCAGGGGCATTGCATTCTTATAACAATCGAGTACGACTGGGTCATTTGGTCTTTTATATTCTGGAATCTTACTCAAGGTTTTATTGAACCTAAGATTAAAATCTCGTATTATTTCATTCTTGCTCAAACCTATCTAGTTGAAATGGGTGAGAAGGGTATGATAATCAATTGGAGGGGAAAACATAGTTAGGAACATGGCTTTGAGGTCATTAAATGAGTGAATTTATCTATTGGGTAAAGTTATATACCATTCATACGCTCTTCCTGATAAGGTTTGTAGAAATAACCTTACCATGACATCGTCATACTCAACATAGTGAAAATCACAAACATCAAGAAATAAGTGAAGGTGCCTATTTGCATCGATTGCTCCATCTCCATAAATTTCCTTCAGGGTACCCTTAGGGAGAAAAGGGAGATCATGTTTCTCACCTAGAATATTCAAAGGGGAATCCCTTATTCTTCTTCTAAACCTTAGGTTTTCTTGATTTCTTGCAGCATCTCTTCCACCTTCTTGTATCTCCTCATGTGGCTCTTCTTGTGGTTGCTCATTTCTTTCTGCCATATCATGAGAGATTCCAGGGATACAATTTTCACTTCTCAGAATAAATAGTTTCTTTATTTTACTTCTGGTAATGGGTTATTTGTATTCATCCAAATTCAATATCGACCTTGTTCTTGTGATGCTCTAGCTAGCCTTTGATTTCTTTAGTCTTGTCACTCATCTCTCCTCTGTCTCCTGAGGATTTCTCTTTATTCTTATTGTACTAAGATCTATCAGGACCTTTATATTTCTTCACGGGTCTAGAATATCGTGATTACCGGATTGTATAGATGATGTAAGATGCTTCATTGATTATTCAATCCAGTTTCCAAGTGGGGCTGATCAGCCTGGGGCAAAGTTATATATTTTTGAAAATGCTAGACCAGTTTCATAATTTGAGTTCATTCCCCAGTATGGTCGCCAAAAATGTTGACGCTTGAATATGTTAGGACTGAAACAAAAACCTCATGAATATATAAATCCCCTCAAGTTTTTATAGAGGTGGTACTCATCTTTAACTTAAGATTTTATTGGGATTCTAGATATTCAAAATATGGGACTTTGAAGAAGTCTATCATGGTAATCAAAGAAATATAAAGGTAGCAAGAAAAATAAAATTAAATGTTTTTGTTTTCTATTTATAGAAAGTTCTTGAGAAAGGACGAGGAACTGATAACTTTCACACATTTAAAGAAAATAAGGAAAATTTCCTGACATCCATCATAGTTTAAACTAAATATTTCTGATCACATAAAAATAAAAAGAAGATGATCCACATGCATAAGATAACTGTAATAGAGTGGACACATGAGAAACTCAAATAAAGATAATGATAGCTCAATCTCAAATACTTTATACTCAAAACTTAGAGTTACAAAGCACAGTCGAAACTAATCCCTAAATAGCTCTCTTGAAATTTCTAAAAAACATATAGTCTGTTACATATTCTTTAAAGTTTAAAATGCATTTGTCTTAAAGAATGGTCTTGGGGCTCCCGTGCACCAAAAATAAAATATACACAAGAATTAATGTTGTAGAAGGACAATGATGGGGGGTAAAAGAACAACAAGACCTGTAAAGAAGAAAATAACTGAAGTAACTAGATGAAGAAATTGATAAAGAAAGAAAGATGTGATCATCATAAACTTACTATGATGGTCTCTCATTTTTTTACTTGATTTTTAATGTCCTTTTATTGTATTCATTAACGGTTACAAGGACCATCTCAATTGTTTCTTACCCCTCATTGTTCAATTTTTCGATCGCTTTCTTAAACCATTCTTCAATATATTTTTTCATTGGTTCCACGCTGATGTCATGCCGAATTTTGATGTTCAACTACTCTCCCTCCAGGTCTCGTAAATCAATAGAAATACCATGTAATGCTTCTTCAATTTCCTCTTTTTTCATGGAATAGTCCACTATCCAATTGT
Organism: Picea mariana; assembly: GCA_032191745.1. NCBI lineage: Eukaryota > Viridiplantae > Streptophyta > Pinopsida > Pinales > Pinaceae > Picea > Picea mariana. Next base: position 173,267 of record JASDQU010010013.1, on the reverse strand, counting down.
CCATGTCATTCTCATCATATTCAAATATACAATATAACTTTTCAACTGATAACCCTTTAAAAATATTAACTTGTTCATCAAACTACTGCTTTGTTAGGAACTATGAGTTGAGGATTAATTTGGGGTCTTGTACTTCATTAGTACTTCCGACTAAGTATATCTTCGTGAAACTCTCAAATAATTCTTCCCTCTTTGATATAGCTTGAATGCATGCTTGAACAATACTATTCAATTTTTTAATCTTTTCTTTCCAACATGCGTTCAATTGTTTTATCTGGCTTGGGGAGGGTAGATCCTCCTCTCTTCTCCTTAGTTACGTCATGTTGGAAACCTTGTTTTCAAATGGTAGTACAACATCAAGGTAAAAACCTTCTTCATTTTTCAGGTCAGCTTGCAAATATTCATGGAAGACATGTGCCCTTGAAGCAAAAGAAATATTTTTTTCAAAACTTCCATGCCTCCGTGATCAATGCCATTATTTTCTTAATGTTTCTTTGTACATAACTTCTTCCTGATGTAAGTAGGATTGAATATACTTTCAATTTAGTAGCGGGTGTAGTGGGTCTGACTATTGTTAAAGGACTGGCCAGAAGTGGAAGAGGCATTAAGGAGAATTCCAGTTCCTTGATCCTTTCTTTCAACTTCATGTTTTTTGGTTCAATACCACAAATGGAGTCATCCAGAGCATCCTCGGTTGATATGTGAATTTTAGAAATATGGGAAGGCCACATATCTCTTAGGTCAACCTATGAATGGGACTTCCCTTTCTTATTCTTCACATCACCTTTTTCAATAATCAATTTCTTGGATTCCCTGTCAAATACAACAGTCTGAAAAAAATGACTCTTCTTCATTGAAGGTGTCATTCTCAATGATTTCCAATGATGAATTCTAATGCATCATATTTCCTGGCTGATCAATTGTGGGAAACAATTTCTCAATATCCAATTCAAACTACATATCTTCAAGCAATAATCTATTGATGTCGTTCTTTATGCACTAGTCTTCTTCCTCTTGCACAATGCTTTTCCTTTTTTTTCTTAGCAAAAGCTTGTGAGAGCTCTCAATTTTTCCTGGAGGGGGATTCTTTTCTCCTCTGTCGCTTAAACTACTGTTGGTAACCTTTATAGATGGGTGGGTCATTGGAGCATTGTTCCAAGATGTGGTATTTTTATGAGTAACAGTTGGGGATTGGGCGCTCTTCTCACTAGGACCCTTTCCTTTATGCTTGTAAAACTCATTAGTACTAAGTATTATTTCCAAGTCACCAACATTGTGAGCAAGAGAACCTAAGTTGTTATCTTCTTCTTGACTTAGAATAGTATGAATAAATGAATTGTTGAATCCTACTGCCAACATATGTTCCAAGAAAATTTTGTTAGGGTCAAACCCCTTTATCTTTTCAACATATTCCAGATTCACATTGTGGAAGTGGTTCTAAAACTCATCGATTTTGTTTATATTCCTGAATGTAAAGTCTCAAATTTTTCAAGGAAAGGGTATGAATTGATTTTTTTGTTTCTCATGGAAAAAGTGTAGCCATAAATTATATTTCCTTGCTACTTTTGTGATAAACATTTTATCAAACACATGGCATGGAATAAAAGAGAGATTTTCCTTGGAGCCGAAAATCTTGATAACATTATGATTTTCTATCTTCTCTAACGTCCCCTTTTTATTCAAGAATATATTTTCCTAGTTGGATATTCTGGGGGTATCTTTACCAAACAATAGTCCTTTGAAAGATAATATGAAATCATTGTAAACTTCATAAAAATGCAAAGAATCCTCGTGTCTCCATAACGCTTGGTACCAGAAGGTAACTGTATCAAGTTCACAGTTCACCCTCTTACAGATAGACAATTTTGGAAATTGACAACAATATGTTATCACAAACACCAAATAAGAAGCCATGAATAATTTATTGTCCTTTTTGTACTGTGACAATTGGGAGGCAATTTCAATGGAAACCAATTTTCCCCAATCGAAAATAGTTTTCTCTTTAACTGTAAAATATAAAATATAAAAAATCATTCAGGAAATGGTGGCAGTGATTTCTTGGCTTGTCAACTTGGTAAACAATTAAGCAATTTTCCGAAATGGGGTTTTAAATGAGTGGACCCGAATCCTGGTAATGTCTTCTGGGAAAACCACAAGATTCTCCAGGAGCTAAGGTAGGAGGTCCAAGATGTTGTCATGGTTTTTTAGGAAATCCCTGCAATCCTCTCCTTTGGAGGTAAGTGTTGGTTCAGGGAGGTTCAACATCTTACGAAATATTTTTTGTGAAAGAGAAATGGGGGAACAATCTTGTATTTGTATGATTTTTTGACTTGGTACGTATTTCTCAATGCACCATGAAACTAGTTCCTTGCAGTTGAAAACCTTAGGGACACACCCTAAGAGAGAAATTTTGGATGTCTAGATCACTTATTTTTTAGCAGAGGGAGATGAATAGTAAGAATATACTATGGACCACTGAAAGTTCTGGTCTTCATGCCCAAAAATATTCAAAGTATCACCGCAGAACTGTTGTTGAGCTGTTGCTGCCATAGGTTGATGAGAGTGTTCCTTTAACTAGACAATACTTGAAATTAACTCTTGAGAGAGATACCAATATTATAATCTTTGGAAAATCGCGCTTTAATGGGTTTAATGAGAAATCTCATCGATCCCTTCGCTTATTAAAGAAGATATTTATGGAACCTTCATGATGCATTATTAAAATTAAACCATACTAAATGAGTATTATGAAAATTACGAAGGTGGTGGGGATGGATGAGAGAAATTAGGATTTGGGAATTTTTGTGAACCCGCCAACCCAGGAACTCGTGAACCTATGGTTGCGAATGATAAAAAGTAGGCTAAGTATTGCACTACGATCAGTCAGAATCAATACAGGAGAACACATATACTTAGGAGCTCGGTAACTACGACAAGTCTGATGGTCATAATGTAGATCACAGATCTTTGGGTGAAAAATGGATATCACGGAGCTTGGAATATGAAAGATTGAACACATGAACCTGCGGTTGCAAAAACAATTAAGTACATAATGACATGATGGTCAGTTGAAATCATTATATGGGAGTATGTATGGAGTTGAAGATCCACGACTCGCCAACCAATGAACCCACCGTTTTTGAGAAATGACTAAGTATAGTAACTAGAAATCGAAAAGAGAAGGGATAAAATAAAAGAGGAATGAGGATAGGTATAGAAGAGGAAAAATAAATGGAAAAAACAAGTTGGTAAAATAGAAAAGGGGAGGGAAATATTGGAAGCAAGAATGGATCTCAACAGAGGAGAATCTTCATCATCTTATTTATTGCCTTGAAAATCCTCACTTGGAAGAAAATCTTCATCTTTCTCTTTACTCCCTTGAAAATCTTCACTTGGAGGAAAATCTTCATCATATTCTTTACTGCCTTGAAAATCCTCACTTGGAGGGAAGTCTTCATCATCCCCATCGGTACCTTCAAAATCCTCACTTGGAGGAAAATATTCATCATCATTAGTAGTACCTTGGAAATCCTCACTTGGAGGAAAATCTTTATCATAATTTTTACCATATTACTCCCCTTCATCATTGGTTCCTTCAAATTCTTCAGAATTAGGAATTTCCCGATAAATATGCTCAATAACATTGCTTGCAGTATGATCAAACTTCTCACTAGGTGAAACATATGATTCCTCACTTACATTAGAAGTATTCCCACCACATTTCTCGGTCTCAGAATAGGAGGTATGTGAACAAGATGTTGATGGTCCAGAAATAAATTCCTCTCTATCTGATGAAGCCATCATTGCTCACTACAAACACAAAATGGTGCAAATTTCAACCCTCCCTATGGAATTATTATAGCTTGTGGAACGAACATTTCCCTCCAAAATATTCCCTCCAATTTTTCCCCCAAATTTTCCCTCTCAAAATTTTCCTCCAAATGTTTTCCAAAATGTTTTCCCCCAAATTTTCCCTACAAATATTCCCCAAAAATTTTTCCCTCCAAATTTTTCCAAAAACTCCCCCCCTTGAATTTTCTCTCCCAATTTTCCCCAAACATTTTTCCCTAAAGCTTCCTCTTTAATATTTTACCTTCAATACTAAAAAAATCTTACTCTATTAATTCATCAGAAATTAATTAATTACATTATGTTTTATCTTTTCTAATTTATCCCACATTGATTAAACATAGAGATGGTTTATACAATATTTGATATATATACATAATATTCTTCTATTTTATTTATCCCATATGCACTAAAAACACTAACAACTGGTATAATACTTGGTATATACACACACTCCCTGTTGTTTTTTTACATCACATCAACTATTGAGCAATGTTTGTTGAATATTTTGGAGCAATCAGACAACGCTCGTTATATACTTTGAAGAAATCTACAAGGGAGAAATATCAAGGGAATTCAATAAGGAGAGACAACTTATTTCAAAGGTTAGTTATTTTTTTAATTTTATATGTATAAGGAAAAAAACAAATTAAGCTTTTTATTTATGCAAAACATTGAAAACCTTAAATTTCATGTGATTTTTTATATTTTTTGGGAAATAGATCATGAATTTTCAACTCTTTTATATATTTTGAAATAAGTTTTAGCAAATTTGATAACATTTTAAGTTTAAAAAGTGACAAAACCCCCTAAATTTACTATACTTCAAGCCTAAATGTTTTTTGAAAACTTTAAAATATTACCGTTTTACTCTTAAAAGTTTATTTTTATTTTTATTTTTATGTTTTTAAGGGGTTTTTGCTTTTCGGTCAAAAGGACGATGTGGGGCATCGTACCCGCCACCGTGGGACCATGTCCATGATTTAACTTGGCCATGGGAACATCGAGGAACCGGTTGACCAACAAACCAAAACATACAAAACCCCAATATATATATATATATATATATATATATATATATATATATATATATATATATATATATATATATATATATATATATAA
>JASDQU010010013.1:143244-167623 GCA_032191745.1 Picea mariana | reverse complement strand
TTTGGGTTTTGATTTTGTTATAAGATTTTTGCTTTAGTATTTTTTTTTAATTTTGTGTCTTAGAAAAAATAAATTTTTAGATAATTTTAATTTAACTTTAGTTTTTTTCAATTAAAAACATATATTTTATTTTTTCCTTAAATACTTTGTGTTTTGTATTTTTTATGTAGGACTAATGGCACGGAACAAAATCTTTGTGAATATATGTGGAACAAGACCTGCAGTAATGGCATCCAAAAGCCTAGTTAGAACCTCCATGAATGTTAGGCAACAAAATGCTAGCCCAAAAAATGAGCTCACAAGAGAAATGAAGAATGTTAGAGAGTGGAAAATTGTTAATGGTTAGAGTAGAATGGAGCATTCTTGGTATCTTAAAGACAAACAAGCGACCAATGGAGAACACATAATTTTGTATTGTGTTGAATTTGAACATGTCCAAGGAAGCTATCATTCACTTGGAATGTTATGCGATATATGTTTGGTGCCAGGAACATATATTATTATGCACTTGTGAAACAATCAAAGACATATCTCAAGATTAGATATTTTTTGAATATGAACAAGTATAAAAAGGAAGAAAAATTCACAGATATATGTGCAATGATCGTGACAGACATTGAAATGGTCAATGTAAGTTTTCTTATTATTATTTTTATAGAATGTATTATTATAAGTTTCATGATAATTGTTAAATCTTATTTAACAATGAAAATGACGTGTTTTATTTTTATAGGATTTTGTTAGACAAGTTTCAGAGATGTTAGTGGGGATTTATTCTATACAGAGAAATATCATGGCATCATCAATTCCTTTCATATCTATAAGGCACATGAAGGAAGGAAAGAGAAGCAAAGAGTAACACAAGTTTAAGCTGTAGGAGAAAATAGAGAAAAACAATAAAGAAGAAATAAAAGTCATCATTCTAGAAAGGATAAAAGGGTTACATTTGAAGATATGGAAAATCCAGATGAAGATTTCATTGAGATTAATTCCAATGAGGTTACCTCTGTTTCTCAAAAGAACACTAAACAACATAAGCGCAAAAGAGGTATGGCCAGTGATGATTTCATTCCTAGTGATTATGAAGAGATTATTGAGTTTAATGAAACTCATATAAATCGTAAAAAGAGGAAATCAAAGGTTGTTGATGAAGAAGAATTGATAGTTACCTATGAATATCATGATGGAAGTCCTAAAGATAACAAAGAAATAATAACACCATGTGTTGATCTAGAATATGATATTATCAAAAAAATGCAAAATACCATTTGAGATCGACTAAGGAGGAACAACTTGGTTTATTAGGGCCATACATTTCTATTTAATGTGAAAAAGCTATATAAACTCACAGAAGGCCAATAAAAATACCAAATTAGAAAACCACATCCGTTGCATACCCAAAACTTGAAAGCACTGATTAAGCACAATCCATATGCACATGTAGTTCACTACTTAGTTCTTCTTGACCCAATGGAAGTTCCTACCAAGGATGCATTTGATAGGTCAAAATTATTTGAGTATAATATTATGTGATTGGAGGAAATCATTCTACAGAGGCTAGAAGATATTTTATGCAAGAGTATCCCAATAACCCTCTCTTTGAGATAGTCATATGTGTAATTTATGTTGGTTTAACATATGGAGAAGCAAATTTATTGGCATGGGATCATACCATAGATAATGAGTACGGTATGTCCATGAATTTCATTCAGAGAGTGAGATTTATCCATAATGAGTTTTTTGTAATATGTGGTGGGGATAGATCAACCGTTGATGCAAATTTTAGGAAGGAATGTTGTATGGAAATAGTCTTCCCTATTGATGAGGAAAGTGTAAAAGTAAAAAATTGCAAAGGAAGTGATGCATTCAGAGCTGTGGATAGCTATTTCCATTTGGAATTTAAAACTGGACAAATATGAGATTTGGTAGATGATATCTTTAACCTATGGGAAAATATTGGTATAGAAAATTAGAAGGTTAGCAAGTCTAAACCCTTAGTAGGTAGCACAAGTAATACAAATCCTGAAATCAAAACCTTCCAAATGATATGACTATAATTCCTTGGAGAACGATGGAAGGAGTGAAGGATGAGAAAATTGTCATAGCTATATTATCACGTGTAAGGTCAGGTGAATTAGCAATGGAGAAAATGTGTGATGAATTTAAAAAGTAAGTCTGTTGAGTTATTTCTTATTTATGTTATGATTTAAAAATTAATTGTTTCTATATAACATAAGAATGTATTTTATTCTATATATTATTATAACATTAACTTTTTTTTTTTTATTTAGTCACAAGTTTTATATGAGAATACAATAGGAAATGGTTAATATGTTGAATGAGCAGAGTTGGGATGATGTTACACTCAACTATCCAGATGCAATCTCTTCAACATCATTGAGTCAATTTTTTATTGCATTAAAAAATGTATTTTGATTTATTACATTCATTTTATTCATTTGTAGGTTAATTTATTTCGATTTTATTAGTTATAGATATATAATTATATGTTTGTTTGTTTCATTAAATATGTTAAAGAAGAATATAACTGGAGTACCTGAAACCTTCAAAAGTTATATTCAAAAATCTAAGATTGAAATTGAAAGAAGGCGATGTCTTCAAAATGTTGAGCTTGATGACACCCTTGATCACTATATTTGGAATGAGATTGACACTATTCAATATAAAGTGATATTAGGGTATTGTGAAAAAATTGCAAATCTTGTTCCTAAAAAGGAATACTCCCTAGTTATTGCAGATATACCTCATGGTTATAATATCCAAAACATTGAATATGATAACGAGCCTTATACTTACCAAGCTTTCAGTAAAGTGGTTATGGGATTTCTGGAAGTCACAACATCACCATTTTGGATATTTCTGTTTTTTCATTCAAACATACAACAAGGATTAGTACAATCAAGTTTCAAGGGAAAAGAAAAGACAACGATGCAATGTTATTGGTAAGATATTGAAATTGTATGTTTAGCAATTAAGATTATAAATATTTTTTATTAATTCACAAGTTAATTGAATTTGTACTTATTTATGTTCCACGCAAAAACCTAATATTCATAGCTCCAATAGTGAACCATTTAAATGTGATATTGAATGTATACATCTTGCAAGATGGACAAAGATGATACTTATGATTCTATTATTTACAATGTAAAGGATGGAAAGAAGCGTAGCAGTTTATTGGTTTACAATGTCGTGGCTAGAAAGCTAACATATGAGGAAAAGGATTTCAAAGGATAGATCATTAACATTTATCAAAAGCCACAAACACTAACTAATTATCTTATAGATACATTTTCAAATGAAGGAGATTGGGTTTTGGATTTGTTCTGAGGTTTAGGTAAGATTTATGATATAACATTTATGAAATCTTACTTCACTTTTTATTATTTTTAATTTATGTTGTTTTACATTATTTTATTTAATTATTTATTTTGTATTTGGTGATTAGGTACAAAATTTGCATGCTTCTTACAAAAACGAAGGAATTGCATAGCCATTGAAAGTGACACAGTGCAATGCGGTTTTATTCAACAGAGAATTAATGTTATTCGAGATCTTCTAGATGAAATGCAAGAAATTGTCTCGAGGAAAGGAGATTTTAATTACTTGAAGGTGGAAACAATATCACAGGAACCTCAAGTATCATTACGAGGTATACTTGAAAAATATCACTTTGGAGAACTTGTGGATATCAATAACTCAATGTAAGAGCAACATGAACCAAATCAACCAAATGAGCCAATGGAAACACAAAATGATATCCAAGAAAACTATGATGTGTTTGTTGAGAATGATGAATTTGAGATATATGACATTATCGATTAGTTTTAGGATGTCCTTGAACACAATGTTGAATTTTGCAATTTTTTTATGAGTTATAATTGTAATGTTTTGACTTTTAGATTTTAAAATAAGAATAAATATGCATCTATTGTTGTTTTATGAAGAATATGTTTTTTTATTTTCTTTTTAATTTACTTTTTATGTGATTGAATATGCTATAGAAAATGACATTAGATATTGTCAAGTTTTTACTGTAAATCTATAAAAATGTTAAAAAAGGTGTTTATTTATATTATTTTTTCCATTTTGTTGTTCAATTTTGTCCATAAAAATAAAAACACTTTATTTGACAAGTTATTTATAGTGGAAAGCTTCCAAAATGTTTAGGTATTTTGTTATAAATTGCTTTGAAATGTATATAGTTTTTCTAAATATTTAACAATAGTGTTATTTAGCTACAATTATTTGTTATGTATTGAAGAAAAAATAAAAAGTGTGTTCAAAATACAATTTTACACTATATTGAAAAACTATGGCACCATGAATTAAATAGTGAGACATAATTGTATGAAAAATCTTAATTTCAAAAACATAAATAATATATAATTTTTTATAATATTTTTAGTATCAATAAAAATCATAAAAAAAGAACATTGGTAAACAATAATAAAAAATTGATTTAGGAAAATTTGAAAATAGTTAAGACAAAAAAAAAATTAGAAACAAAATGTGGATCAGTTATAAATAAGAAGATTTAAAATATAAAAAAACTACCTCAAAATGAAAAGGGGTGCTACCGGTAGCACCATTTTCAAAACGTGGTAAAAAATGGAACCCTTGAAAAAACGAGAACTAGGCAAAGTTCTCGTTAAGTTGATAATATTGTTATATCATGGAGGGCAAAGTATTGTTCCATCACCCTGCTGGGTTGGGCACATCAAATTTATGCATGTCAACTTTGGGCACCTTATTCCAAGAGTGTGTAGAACCCCAAGGGTAGTGGAACGACTGAGCATGCTTATACTGGGAAGATTGTGGGTCAACGGGGTTGTGCTCAACATGCTTACCCTTAAGGAGTTGCATCATATTCTCAAGTTGTTTGGTTATGGAATATTGGAATTCATTGTTCATGGAGATACATTTCTCCTTTAGAAATGATGTCCTAGAGTCCATGTCTTCGTGGCTCTAAGAGTGAGTGGTAGGCATGGTGGAGGATTGGGTAGAATTCGAGGATTTGGAATGAATCTGGGCCAAAATATTTTATAAGTACCAGGGTGATCATGACAAAGAGAGGAATCCAATGGGATAGGAGTCAAATAATTGTGTCTCGTAAAGGGTTGGGTCCAAGGGTGAAAAAATGATTAAAAGTGAAGGGTACCCTTGCGATCATAATGAAGAGAGGAATCCAATGGAATAGGTCACAAATAAGGGTGTGGCTTGGCCCCATAATTTTTTTTGACTATTGCAGAGTTATACTCTTCCCTGAATATGTCTGCACTGACATAATTTCCAAATTCACAATAATAAAAAATGTCAGCAAGGAGTGTTTATGCAGCGAAAAATTTAGCAGGGGCCAAGTTGCACCGTAATAGATTAGTTGTTGTCATCCCAAGGGTTAGGGTTTGCAGTGTGTCTATAGAAAGATTTTTCCTTGTTCTATATCTCTCTTATATACGTGTGGGGTCGAATAGTAGTACTCGACCCAATATCTAAGGGAACCAACTAAGGAGGCTAGACCATACCTTTATCTGTACTACCTGATTACCTAGGTACAAGAGAGTATCTTCCCAAGTGTTGTTCTCAATGAAAATATAGCAGTTAGGCAATCGATCGATTTATCTACATAGGGCTTCATGATATCTAGGTCAATTCATATACAAGTGTTTTCTGATGCACCACCATTCGAAGGGGTACCAACATGAGTTACAAGGGTGGCAAACAATGTGAGCTTAAGTAACACTTATAGTTCCTATGTGTATGAGTCCCTGACTGTGGTTTTATGTTTGGAATGACATAGTTTTGTAGCTTAAAGGCGTCAGAATACATCTCTACCCTGAAAAAACAATTAGCCCACAAGTTCTGCCCAGGAAGGAGATCTGATACCACTTGCAATATACCAGATGAATAATAATATGCAGAACATAAATATTTAGCAAGAAATAATGGAGCAATAAGATTATGGCTAGAACAATACCAAAATAACACCAAAAATAACACCTTTATTAAATAGTTCACTTTCCACTTCGAGGGGGAAATATCCAATAGAGTAGAGCTCTATTACAATAATCTCCAAGACAAAAATATCCAATACCTCCTACTCTTATTTATACCAATTCTATCTTCTAAGGATACTTCTAGAGAAAGATATTTCTAGAAGAAAAAAATTCTATTAGGTCTTCTTACATTGACTTATGCTCCTTTATTTATTAGGCCTTATTAACATGTCGACCATTATTACATAGAAAACATATCTACTAACTAATGATACATAAAAAGGGGTTAGGATCGGATCCTAATAGATGAAAACATGAATCTTTTCATCCAACTTATTTCTTCAATCATCAGAAATATGAGCCAAGGAAATATATACAAACACATGAAGGTGGCGGATTGAAGGAATCATTCAAAACCATCTCTCGACTATATTCACTCAAGGAATAACTCGAGTTAATATGTGATTGAGCAGATAGTTTTAACAATATAGCTTCAAACTAGAAGTGAAGAGGCAACTATTTGTCTAGACATTTTGACTAATGACTAATTATTGCCTCTTGTGACACCATTTTTCTATGTTGTGTGAGAAATAGACCGTTATGATTCAATACTAGATTGAACCATGTATTCTTCAAATGGTCAATTGACATACCACCATTATCTGATATCAGACATTTGATGGGTCGACCACATTTCTTTTCACCAAAGGATCTGAATTCTTTGAACTTTTCAAAGAAAGGATTATTATTCTTAAAAAAATAGGCCCAAGTGAAATGAGTGAGATCATCAATGAAATTCAAGATATACCTTGGACCTACGAGGGAAGATAAATTGATGCAATAGATATAACTATGAGCTAGATTCAGGAGTTTTGTTTCTTTCAACACTTTGCGAGAGTGAAAAGGTGCTTCATGATTTTTTCCAAGAACATATCCTTTATGAGATCCTTCAGGGGGAAAACCTTTAATTATACCAATAACCATTTTTCGAGTTTCATTGACTCTAGACTTCAAGAATTAAGGTGTTTGATTTGTTCATTCCAATTTTTACTTTGATCATCACTGTAATAAACAAGAGCTATCAGTTCGACGTCGGGTCGAGTCAGTCACATAATTTATATAGGTTGTGCTTTGGTTCGAGAAACCATCTAGCGAAAATTGACTGACCTTTCTTAAAATCTCAAAAAAAGAACCGATTTGGCCAAAAATCCACTATCTTACCTGTTTGTGTTAACTGAGGAAGAGACAACAAATTGGAACTTAGATTTGACACATGATAAACGTAAAAAATTATCCCATGTCGAAAAGAAACATCACCCTAACTAGAAATATTGAGAACAAACTCATCAACAACATAAATATTCCTTTCCTCATCTTCATTCAAGGACGTGAACAAGGAAGCATCCTTATCCATATGATGAGTGCACCTAAAGTCAACTACAAATTTGTTCTACACATAATGAGATAGAAAGGTTTGAGAATTTATGACTTGGAAGGTGACATTATCATCGGGTCGACAAACAACAGACACGTCTCCTTCAAGGTGTTTGCTGGACATACATTTTGGATATAGTTTCAGGAAAATCCTAAGTGTGGAGGAGATGCACAATAGCATAAGAAATAAGAGAAGGGAGTAGTGGAGTGCACAGTAAAGGAACATTTAACATTGAAGTGCATAGTAAAAAAATATTTGGTGGAGAATAAAGAAAGAGAATATATAAATAAAATAAAGTAGGAAGATAAAGCAGATGAAAAGGAAGGACACCAATTCTACATGAAAAATTAGAAAGACACTAAAAATCAGGAAGAACAACAGTAGAGAATGAAAAAGAAGCATGCATATGAAAAAGTAGGAAAAACACACCCAAACAAAGAGTCGGMATGAGTTGTAATGAGTCATAATGATTTGTAATACGGTTTTTGGCATAAGCAAGTAGGGTTTTGGGGATAAGCAGGTAGGGTTTTGAGCCCTAAATCTTATGTATAAACATGTAATGGGTCATGTAGAATAGTTTTTTGACATTGAGCGAAGATAGGAAGTTGAAGGACAGAAGYTATTATTGTGGAGAGGATACACTAACAATGAGAGAGAGTCTATGTCTGATTTTTTAGGGAGAGTTTTGTAGAGAGAGAGGATATCACTGCAGAGTGGCTAGGAAATATGGAGAGAGATATCATGACACATCTGTTGTAATTGCATTGCGCAAGCCTGGGGTGATTACAAAAAGAATAATAAAAAATCTAGCCATTTTGGATGTAGCCGAAAGTTGGGTGAACCATGTTAACTCTGTGTCTTTATATGTCTGAGTCATGTGATTGTTTATGAATAGTAGGTTTATGCATGTTAAACTATATATGTTTATTATATGATCATTGCACAATAGTTATGGAATTTATAGTGAATATGTTATGTTGCAATATGCATCACAATGGTACTGCATAAAATCAATTACTAAATAACCAAAGAATAATAGACATAGGACAATGCACACATAATAGATAAGTAAGAATGAATATTAGGATCACCTCCCATCCCCTCGTTCCTACAGAAACTTGGTTCATGTTTCCCCAATATATGCCTCAGGTGAGACTTCAATTGCATGCAGGTGATGCCAAAAGGGTTGGTGTCTGAAGGGTTTTATTGGTTAGATAACTTGATCCTAGGGTCTTACAATTGCATGCAAAAAGATGGCTCTGTTTTCGGGGCCTAGAATATGTGATTGAGGGAATGTTTTGGAGGCCGACTAAGAAAGAGATATCAGAATGGATAAAAGGGAAGGAATGAGAATTTTCTAAAAAAAAGAATATAAATCCTCATATGAGAGATGATGAATGGATGCAAAGGTATGCATACACATAAATGCATGTGATTTTCTTTGGTGAATTTATTATTATTTTGACCAAGTGGTTACAAATATTAATGGAGAATACTAGAAGGTACCAAACTGTAACGCCAAGAAATTGGATTCTTGAGTTGGTAAGGCAGTTATTTCTATAAGTAATAATCTCATGCAGTTGATTATTGGTTGGAAAGTATATTGGGAGGTTATAGTACATAATTTTTAGTGGATTTTACCCATTCATAAAGTGTTATATAGAGGGATTTATTCAAATATCTGTACAGAAGGTTCATGAAATCATTAGGTATGTGGATAAATATGTTGTTTTGTGAGAAGTGCATGATGACAATGGAGTCTGATTTCTAAGGGGATTCATGCACATAGGGGAATAGGGGGATGACAAGAGGATAGTCTGAAGGTAGGAACCAATGAAGGAATAAATGAAGAAGGAAGGGAGGGACTTAGGATGAAGATCACCAAAGAGGTTGTATAAGAAGGTACAAGAGGCAAAAGATTGGGGATGAGAAAGTAGAGTCACACAGTGAGCCTGATGGAAGAGAACCATGCACAATCATCCATATCATAGAATTATCATACGTAGAAGGGGAGGAAGATAATTCTCATTTTATTCCTATAATAGAAGAGTCGGTAAGTCCTACTCATATTGGCTCCTATTTCGATTCCATGACCCTATGTACATCACCTAGAGCAAGAATAACATTCGAGGATTTGCGAAAAGCACTTATACTTAGAAATGGAAGACAAAGTAGCAATAGCCAGAGAAGTGGAAGAAGTGCAATGAGTCAGAGTCAAAAAACATCTCCTAGGGGAGGCACTACACAAAATAACATGGCAGGGGTAGACAACACACTGAAAATGCTTGAATTCCGGGGAGTTGGGTCGGAGGATCCAAAGAAACATCTATTAGTATGTGAAACAATTTGGGTTGTGAAGAATGTCCAAGATGAGGCCGTAAAGATTGCACAGTTGGAAACAAAATTTAGGGGTTGTGCACTAGTTTAGTACATGAAATTGCAGAGTACCACACATATAGGACAAGAAAGGATTCTAGCAGAGATTAGACAAGCATTTTTGAAAGAGTTCAAGAAGCCAAAGTATGAATCGCAGTACATTAAAGAGTTGAAGAAAATCAAACAGGTGACGAATGAATCAATTTGAGATTATGGTAAATGTTTTAAGGACCTGATGGGTAGATTAACATTCTAGATCCCTAATAAAAAAATTAAGAATGGTTTATTCCAGGATTAATACCATACATTCATGAGTCATTGATTCAACATAAGGTTGCATCGAAGCTTGAATCTTTCGATATTGCAATGAAATTGGAAGCATCCACTGTAGGATACAGTGGAGGGTTGGCACAAGTAAAGATGCAACTAGTTGCCTTGAAAATTCAATTGGAAGAACTTAAAAAAGGGAAGGATAAGTAGGAACAAGTTTGGTTTACCAAATGTAGGACAGAAGGCCACCATAAGGAATAAAGCCACCATAAGGAAGAATGCCCAACATTTGCACAATATTTGGTGATTGGAGCACCGAATCCATTTTCAGGAGGGGGATATTGTGAAATATGTAAGAAATGAGGACATCAAGTGACTAAGTGTCCGTTACTACAAAAATACCAGAGTACACCAAGAAATCTATTTTTCAACTTTTTCAAATCAGTAGGGAACAAAAAGAAGGATTGTCATTCCTTCGATTTGAAGAGAGAGTGCACTTCAGACATGTATAGGATTCAGGAGGAGAATGTTTCAACATGAGGTGGTACAAAATATAATAATCAGAGAGGCTTTAACCTAGGAAGAAAAGGAAATTTTGGCAGAGGTCGAGGCAGAGAAAAGTTTGGCAATGGAGGTAGAGGACTGATAATATTTTACAATTGTAATCAACCAGGAAACTTAGCTCATGATTTCTTGAATCCATGTGCAACCTGCAATATTGTAGAGAAACAGATCATGCGACAAAAGGTTGTCCTTAAATACTCCTGAAATGGAAGGAAAGAGGGAATTAGAACCAGAACCAAAATCATAATGTACAAAAGATATGAGTTGAGAAATGCAATGAAGGACCTAGAATAACAATTGTTGTGTGCAGAGGAACTAGAACAGGGGTTGATGGGCTAAATGGAGGGAAGCATGCTAAGTAATGGGTAAGGAAATAGTAGGACCTATGCCAAAATTTGACCCTCGACAAGAAAATGAGATGTATGAGAGGGAAATAAAATAGATCATAGCACTAGACTAGGTAGCATAAACATCATCTGTGCCTCCTCACTAGGATCGTACTATTCTAGAAAATCCACTTGAGAAGGTAAGTACTCTAAGGGAGTTCCTGTGAAGTTGCATAGAATTGATGAAAGATGAAACTGTATTGAATGGATTATGTGAAATCATTGATAATCATACACAAGAAAGGAAAATTCGTATCACATAGAGGGTAGTGAATCAGGTACTGTGTAAAAACAGAACCAAGGCAGAATTCAAATTAAGTGCGGAGATTGGGGAGTATGATGTGGATAATGTTATTTTAGAATTGGGTTCGGATGTAATTGTGTTACCAAAAAAGACATGGGAAGTGATGGGGAAAACCAAGTTGATTTGGTCTCCTGTCTATATAATATTGGCAAACCAACACAAGATAGTACCAATTGATTGATTGGTAGGAGTACCTATGAATATAGATGGAGTTACTAGTGTAGCATATTTTGAAGTCATTGAGATCATGGATGATAGTAATTCATATACAAAATTGATGGGACTTGAATGGGACTTTGCTAATAAAGTGTTCATTAATATGAAGAGAAGGGAGATGATATTTGAGGTAGGAGACTTGAAGGTTACTTCACCATTGGACCCGACATAAGGAAATAGGTATATAGGGTCAACGAGAGGGAACAAAATTGAAAACTTGTATAATATGACTACGCGGATGGATGATTATGTTAACCCCAATGCACATGGTGCATTAATCTGGATAAGCATTAGCTCGTGTGCATCGAACGCAGAGGAAGGTTTGGAACAATGGAAGTAGAGGATGCATGAACTATGAACTAAATGATGTGCATGCATAAATCGATCATTACACTGTATTGGAAGGGCGTTATGTGATCCACCGAGGTCTAATGGATTAACCGATACAAGTTGGTTTATAAAGGAATTTTAGTTGCAGGTACCCAAACAAAAAAATATTGTTGGCACTAGATGTTGTCCTGGAAGCCACTCCAGCTAGGTGGTGGATTGCACACATAGAGGGAATGGAAGATTGGTCGCAATGTTGAAGACTAATGCAAGTGAGAATTGGTACCGAGCTAGAGAATATTGTGTACAAGTATATGGGGATAAGTGACCTAACATGCCATGTTGAGAAGTGAAAAACCATATGGATTTTAGTACCAACGAAGGAATGGACACACAAGTTTATACATACACTGGATAAGATTCCTAAGAACTAGTACTTGGAACTGAAAATGCATAGAGAAGAAAAATGGGATGATCTGATTCAAAGGTTTAAGGTAGCATTTACTTTTGAACACGAATATCCATTAGTATATGAAACCCTATAGGTCATTAAACCAAGATATTTTCATAAGAAGGACCGATGGAGGTGGTACCTGTGTGCAGTGTACATAGAGATTCTACGACTGTCCATGAATTACTGGAGTGTTAAAATGTTTCTAAAGAAGAACATGATGAGGAAGATCCAAGGAATGTGAAATTACTTGAAACTTATGGGGAACACAAAGTATAAGGGCCAGAGCTTGAATATGTTGCATACAAACAACCAATAAAGTCATGGAAGGTAAATATTGGTACCACAAAGAATCCAAAGTTTGAGAAAATAGGATATTATTGGAATGATGAAACATTGGAGAAGATTGCATATTTATTACGTGCATATCAAGATCTATTCCCAGCTACATGCTCATAAATGAATGGGATATCTGGTGAGTGAGGAGAGATGAATATCCCTTTGAAACCAAATGCTAGCCAGCGTGACAAAGACCCAACAAGCTAAATAATAAGTATAAAGAGAAGGTAAAATAAAAGATAGACAAGATATTAGCAGTAGGGATCACTGAAATAGTGGTGGAATTGGAATGGATAAGTCCAATGGTAGTGAAAGATAAGAAAATATGAGGAATCCAGATTTGCATTTATGTGAGGAAGTTGAATGATTCATATCTACATGATCCATTTCCAACACCATTCACAGATGAAATGCTAGAGAATGTAGGAGGGAAGGAGACCTATTATTTCACTGATGTCTTGTGTTCTCAGGGTACCATCAAATAAAGATTGCATAGGAATATAGGTACAAGACTAATTTTGAAACAAAGTGGGGAAGCTATGAGTACACAATGATTCCTTTTGTACTGAAGAATGCACCTATGGTTTTTTCAAGGGTAGTTTTAGCAGCTTTTAAGAAATTTATTCATAAGTTTCTTGAACTATACTTAGGTGATTGGACTGTGTTTATTTTATTGAAAGATCACATAGAAGTACTCAAGTTAATGTTGGATAGGCGTAGACAATGTCAGATTTCACTGAATTTGAATAAATGTATTTTTTTTGCACCTTTTGGAATTTTGTTGGGCCATGTGGTCTACAAGCAGTGCTTATCAGTGGATCCTACCAAGATTGTAGTGATTCTTGATTTACAAAGACCTACATAAATAAAATAGCTGAGAGAAACTATGGATCATATAGGATTTTACGAGAAGTTCATTTAAGGTTATGTGCATATTACAAAACCGATGGAGAAGTTGTTGAAGAAGGAAGCTAAGTTCCAGTGGAATGAGGACTGTCATAAGGGTTTGGACACCTTAAAGAATAAATTAATTACTGCACTGATTTTGATCTTTCCATATTGGAATGAGTAATTCCATGTTCATGTAGATGTGTCTTCCATAGCTTTGGGCATGGTACTATCTCAACCAGGGGAAGGATACATAGATCACTCAACTGTTTTTTCAAGTAGGAATTTGTCCATAACATAGAAGAATTAGACTAGAACAAAATGAGAAAGATTGACAATGGTATATGTGTTGCAGAAGTTTAGAAATTATTTATTGGGTTATCATTTTAATATGTATACATACCATTATGAACTAAAATACTTAGTGAGCAAGCCAGTGTTGGGGGGGATAATATCCAGGTGGTTATTGATGTTTCAGGAATATGATTTTGAGGTTGCTATGAAACCAAGAAATTTGAATGCAGGACCAGATCATTTATCGCTCATACTATCAGTAGAAGATGAAGGGAATCTAGATGACATCTTGTCATATGCACAATTATTTGTAGTTAAAATGGTGGACGACTACTTCACAGACATCATGTAGTTTCTAAGTACACGAATGGCCCCGTGAGGCATGTAAATTGCGTTGAAGAAACAATTAGTGGTTAAACCAATAGATTATCAGTTAAGTGCAGGGAACTTATAAAATTTAGGTGAAAATGGAATATTGAGATGATGTGTGTTAGAGCATTAAAGGCCTATGATACTCACAAAATAACATGAAGGGATTGTAGGAGGATACTATGTAGGTAAAGAAACTGCACAAAATATTTTGTGCACAGGGCTATGGTGGCCCACACTTCACAAATATGATAAAGAATACTATCAAGAATGTGATGTATGTCAAAATGTGGGAAATCCATCTAGGAGGGATGACATGCCTTTACACCCACAGGTTACATTGCAAGAATTTGATAAATGGGAAAGAGACTTTGTCCGACCAATCAACCCATCAACAAGAAGATCAAGATCTAGGTACACAATCACTAACACATAGTATTTGACCAGATGGGTAGCAGAAGCACCAATCATAGACTTCACCCGCATAGATTGTTGCATAGTTTCTATTTGATAATGTAGTCACACAATGTGGATTCCCATGGATTCTACTCAGTGATCAAGGAACATACTTATTGAATAAGACAATTGCAACATTAACTGAGGAATTTCAAATTCATCATCAGAAGAGTACATCGTATCATCCTCGGGCCAATGGGATAGTAGAAGCTTTTAATAAAATTATGGAGAATGCTTTGAAAAACATCTGCAATGTAGGAAGAGATGATTGGGACTTAAGGGTTAGTACAATATTATGGGCATACAGGACTACAAAAAAAAAATTGACATAACATACACCTTTTAGGTTGGTGTATGGCCAAGAATAAGTAATGCTGATGGAGTTTATTATGCCTAGCCCGCATGTTTCAATGATTACTGATCTCTCAGATTATAGTGCAGTAGAGGAGAGATTATCAGAGTTGGTACAACTCGAGGAAGATTGCTTTATTGCAGGGTTCCATCAACAAGTTCAAAAGGTGAGAGAGAAGGAATGGAATGATAGACACATTACACATAAAAAGTTTCAAGTGGGAGACTTAGTATTACTCTACAATAGTAAGTTCATGCAGCTTCTAGGAAAGTTTCAAATACATTGGTTAGGACCATATGTGATTAAGAATGTGATGGAGCAAGATGTTGCGTAGTTGGAAACCTTAAATGGAGAAGTCCTTGAAGGAATGGTGACTATAAGTCGGTTGAAACTCTATAGATATTGCTGATTGTCTATGCATTCATTTGAATTGTGTAAGAACACATGTATCATAGTAGTTGTACTATAGTAGGGAGGTAAAATATAGAAAACAAAAAAAAGTAAAAGAAGGAAGAAAAAATACAAAAAGGGGAAACACGAGAAGAAATACGAAGGTAGACAAGAAGAAGTACCATATAGAAAAAGGGGAGTATCGCACAAGTAACAGAAAAAACATAGAGGCAGTTAAGTGTGCACAAAATTCAAGCGCAAAAAATTACCGTTGAATGCATTAAATCACAAAAATGGCAATAAAAAAGAAGTAATGACAAAATGTATTGGAGATGCAAAGTCATAAATATAAGGTGTCGTCGAGGATCTGGATAGACTGGAAGATTGAAGGAAAAATTTGATGAAGGATTTGACATTAATGCAATAGTAAGGAAATTATTAATTGTAGAATCTAACCAGATTTGACACTTACAATGGGCACGAAAGAAATTACATAGTTGTCAAAGGGTTATAAAAGCGTATAAGGTCCTGGAAGGGAAGGTCATTTTCATTTGCTAAGAGTTGTGAGCACACAGAGGATATAGATCGGAGCCAAAGATGAACCATAATCGACATAAAGAAAGTAAAGAAATCAATCACAGAGAACAATGGCACCACCAGAAATTGGGGCACCAACAACTGCAACGAGCAAGAAAACAAGAAGACCATCTATTGCAAGAGTGTTTGTTGAAACACCTAGAGCTTCGACCTCATAGGAGATATTTCACAGGGACTATATACCTCCAAGAAAATACACCACACCACAGGTTAGATTACCCACAAACAAAAAATTATCTATTAGTCACGTCGAAAATACCACATGGTGTCATTGTCGAAGGGGACATGCTAGGAAAGATCGTTACTTTGAAGTTTGCATAACACGACATAACAGATGAAATGTTTTTCCCCGAGTTGGGACAAGAGAAATATTTGTGTGCCAAAATCATATCAAGGAAAAAAATAATCCTGCTTGAACCATAGAGTTGGGCGACAGGAATGGCGAAATCAAGAATATTGAATATGCTGGAGATACCACATTTTGCCTGAAGTTTGGAAATAAATGCTTGCATCAAAATGTTACTAAGTTGAGTTGATATATAAACTTTATGGCTAGACCCACCATTATCTCTTGATACACAACTAATTGCTTGGATAACATGATTTCTGAAAGCATGTGGGGATCCGTCAACATTATTCACAAATAAGGTGGGGGAGAAATAATTATCAGAAACTATGAAGGATAAGTTCCATACCTTCAGAGGGAAGCAGGGGTTGGAAGTTTCAAACATAAGTGATGATTTTGTGTGATTTGCAACACATGTATTGGCTTGAAAATTACTAAGAAAATAAAGCAAGGATGAGGTGTTGGTCATAGTAACCGTAATTGCAAAAAGGTGTGCAGAGGGGTTCCAAATGAATTGGGCCACATTTCTAGTGAATCATTTTCTAGTAGACTGCATAGAAGCCAAGGAGAAAGGCATGCAATTTAAATATTCCATGCTTCTCATCTTGATCTCACTAGTTGGATGGAAGGATCCTAGAAGTTACCAATGTTTGAAAACAACCAATAGAGGTAATGCAGTTGCATGGTATGAAAACCTATGGCACACGAGAAAAAAGAGCAGACAAATAGATAACAATGTCACATTCTATGTCTACTTTGACATGATCATCCACATAATAGCGTACATGTCTCGCATCACCACCCATAATGTAGAGACTTAAGAGGATATTGTGTGATTTAAAGTAGGGATGCACCACATGAACATCCAAGAAAAAAGAGACCTTGGGCACTAGTGGATGCCAACAAGATATAAGTTGAAAACAGACGATGTATGCTTGATTTGCAATGACTAGGAGGAAGAGTGGAAAGTTCCATGGGAAACAATGTACCAAACTAATGAAGAAGAGGAATAAGACAATGAAGAGGAATAATTAATCAAGGGACAGATAAATGGGAAACACAATGTTGCAACGAATACACCAAAGACAAGACCATCAACATAATATGTGCAACAAACAGTCCTAATATTAGGGATCAAACAAAAAAACAAGGGGAAGGTCCTAGCCGTAACTGCATGCAAAAATATGAAGCCCACAAAGCACCACTTGTCTATAATATGACAAATGATTACAGGGATAGAATCGGTTACCAAGTACAAGATTCCGCAAAGTAGGCCATTGAATATGCATCACCAAAATAATATGAACAACATCGGAAGGTGCAGGACCAGTTGATGATGATACAACAACTATTGGAGATAGTGAGGATAGCACTTGAGAGAGGCTCAAGTGAAGGACCGTCAAATTGGAACCTCTATATAATGAAGCACTCACAGTAATAGGGGAATTTTCCACTACACAATGCATGAAAAATCAAGCAGTGCACGAAATGGATGAGAACGTGTAATCCTGACTACATAGGTCATAGAGGAAATTTTGGGAAAAGAATCCTAAGTAACAAAATAAGTCACGAAAGTGAGGGAAACCCTCTAAAAGTTCATGGAGGGATGGAGGAGCACACTAAAACATGCCTGAATGGCTTGGGATGAGCCATGTGTGAGTGTTGAGGGTCTGTTGGACATGCATTTTGGATATAGTTTTGCGAAAAATCCTAAGAATGAAGGAGATGTGCAGGAGCAGAAGAAATAAGAGAAAGCAGGAACGTAGTGTGCATTAGAGGTGCATTTAGGATTGAAGTGTGTAGTAAAAGCATACTTGGAGGAGAATAAAGAAAGAGAATAAATAAGGAAGATAAAGGAGGAGAAAAATAAGGACAATAGTTCGACATGCAAAAGCCAAAAGATGCATAAAATAAGGAAGAACAACGATCGAGAATGAAAAATCAACATGCATATGCAAAAGAAATAAAAGAACATGAGAAGATAGAGTCAACATGAGTTGTAATGAGTTAGAATGAGTTGTAATATGGTTTTGGGGATAAGAAAGTGGGTTTTTGAGCCCTAAATCCTATGTATAGATATGTAATGGGTCGCATAGAATATGTTGTTGACACTGAGCAAGGATAGGAGGCTAAATTTTGAAAGTTATTTATGTGGAGAGGATAGATTGAGAATTAGAGAGAGTCTATGTTTGATTGTTTAGGGAGAGTTTTAAAGAGAGAGAGGCTTGCATTGCAAATCAACTAGGCAAGATGGAGAGATATATCAGGATACATCTATTGTAAGCACAGTGCGAAAGCCTAGGATGATTATAGAAAGAATAATATAGAAGCCATTTGTTGTGGAAATATCCCAAAGTTGGGTGAACCACGTTTACTTTGTGTCTTTATGTGTTTGATTAATGTGATTGTTTATGAATAGTAGGTTTATCGATGTTAGACTAGATCTATTTATTATATGATCCATGCATAGTAGTTATGGATGTTATGGTGAATAGTTTATGTTGCAATCTACATCACGATGGTACTACATCAAATCAATTACTAAGTAACCAAGGAATAAAAGACACAGGATAATACACACATAATATATAAGTAAGAATGAATATGATGAGCGCCTCCCATCCCCTTGTTCACACCGAAACTTGGTTTCTAGAACCCAAATATATGCCTTGGGTGATACTTAACTTGCATGAATCTCATGCCAAAAGGGACAATGTCTTTGTGACATCCCCAAATATTCAAAACAATTTATTTTAAAAATTGTTGTGTTAAAAATAAATTTCCATTTTTAAAAATTCGGATTTGAATTGTGGAAGTATGTAACTATTATTTTTATGATTGTTGGGAAAGTGTTTGACTTGTCAAATATCCTTTTTGATGGATACATGTATGAGACAAATATTTTAATAAATTAAATGTTGTAAAATAGGTGGAACAACCAGGTTAAAAATAGATGACTATAACTCCATGAGTGGGGAACATGTTTGAGTTAACTTAGAGCTGATTTTTACAAGTGTCAGAAGTTGAGTTCTGTCACTGGTAGCCCCTAAAAATCAAGGATTTGTAAAGCTGTGAATTTTACAAGGAGGGAAAGGAATGGAAAGTCCTAGGCAATGGAAAAATAATATATACAACAGATGTTGGAGGCATGACATTTCTTAGTATGTTGTGAAAATGACTATTTGTTGTTGCAAGCACAAGTGGTGTTAGGAAAGTGATTTTTTTTAACTGTTCAAAGAAACAGTGGCTAAGGAGTGATGTTCATTTTTCCCTTATGGAGTCATGATGAGGCGAGGGGGTGATCAAGATGAGTAATCGTGGTTGTCCTATATCTATGGTTGGGTGGAACGCGGTTGTTCCATTTGTTTTCTGGCATAACTGTTACATATATGTATCTTTATCTAATTATTTTTCACTTCTTTAGGATTATTGAATTGCTTGTAGTTGCAAGACCTGATCTATATAGATTTGTTTTATTGTTCATGATGGATTTAATTATTAACATGCAACTACATTTTTAAATATATTTTATTGTATATGTTGGATACATATATAAATATATATTAAATTGCATGTAGCTACAAAATCAAATGTAATATAGAATTTTATGTAGTTATAGAAATTTGGTATAGCTACAGAATGGTATGTATATCATAGAAATAGATCATATACAGACACAAGCCTTCCACATGAGATTAAACACATCTTCTTCCTTGAAAATAATATGTAATTATGTGGACACTGATAAGTAGAAGGGTTTTGTGAATATCTTAGAGACAACATAAAATCATATATATATATATATATCTGTGTGTGTGTGTGTGGAATTTAAATACCTTTACGGGAAAGTTTACTATGTTGGTAATAAGATACAAATTTCGTAAGAATTAAAAATTATCTATGGTCTCTGAGTACGAATTTTACCAGATCCATATTCCTAATGTTTTTTGGAAGTATTATATATTTGGTGAGTGAATTCATACAGAAAATGAAGTAATTCCTTTTACATGCAGTATTGATTATTTTCTAGCTCAAGGAATATATATTTCACACCAGAATAATGTATGAACTCATGTATTGATTAAAGAGAATTACATTATAAAGACTATGTGTATCAACAAGATATATATCACAGATAGGAAATAAGAATGTAGAGCACAAAGATAGTTTTTATATATATTTTGGATATGTAATGAGACTTAAAACAAGAACACACAAAGACATAAAACTCATAGAACATATTCTTAAGAATATAAGTTTATTAATTTGTGATTTTAAGGACAGTAAAAAAATAGAGTGCGTTATACAAATCAATTCCAAGGATATCTAGAAAAGAGATAGAAAAGGAAACAAGATTCCAAGATGGAACTAGAATACCTTTTGCAGCCTTAAAATGTTTCCTTTATTAAATGCGCATGGAGATATTCAACCTGCAATATAAATAGAGAGTACATTGAGAGACTCTTGATGAAAGTACTATAAATATAATAACAATAGTTAATACAAGATGAAGGAAGGGATTGTCAAACCACTTATCTCTTATTGTTTGATTTTCACTGGGAGTATACTCCATGATGACATGTGTCTAGTAGTTTTCTTCTCCAATGAGTATGTATGCCTCCTCGTATAAAATCTAAGGTTGATAAACACTTGTTCATTGAGCCCTGGAAGGAATGTCAAATGCGGAGAAAGAAGGGAAACCTTGCACAATCATGAGAGACCCATCATTAGTGTTGTATCCAATGGGATAACTCAAGATGGTAATTTAATCAAGTGAAAATAAATAAATTATAGCCTCTTTGTTTTATTTTGGGTATTAACGAATACAATGATTCTTAGTCATCGAGATATAATTACGATAATATATATATCTGGAAATAAACTACAAAGAATGTAGTATACCTAGGGAGGTAATATGGGGTACCTAGGGAGGTACCCAATGGGAATGTGGTTATGTATTATTAGTGGAAGTCATTTAATATATGAGAATGTGGGAATTCAATATAAGGTGGACTGGGTCCATTATATTAATAAAGGCTCACTAGGGTAGTTAAATATAATAAATGTGAGAAGGCTCTCTAGAAGGTTCCTAGGAGATAGAGAGAGCTATATAAAGAAGTGTAAGAAATGTAATGAAACAAAGTGAATAATATTGTCATTTTAACAAGAAAGTATTGCTTGACGAGTGCATTCCTTCCTTAAGGAATAATATATGGCGTTACCCTACCTCAAGGGTTTTCTATATTTCTTGTGTTCAATATTTGGTGAATGGTTTTAGTTTTTCTTGTTGATATTGTGGGTTTATTTTGAGATTTATATTCATATATATTCAGGTAATTAACAATTGGTATCAAAGCACTTTCTTTGGCCAAATAAGAGAATAAATTTTCCTCTTTTTGCATATTTTTTCTAGGGAAGAAAAGGGTAGTGAACTTCAAGTTCACATATGAAWTTTTTTGTATATAATTTGGCCAAACAAAGTGGATATTTGAATTCCTCTCGGAAAAATACCCATTTTTAAAAAACAAATCAGCCGAAACAGAGTCTGGRAAGTGAAGTTATGAGCATTTTAAATTCAAAAATTTTTCAGGGTTTTTCCGGGAAAAAACGACGATTTTCGACAGTAAGTTATTTTTAATCCTAGTTWTTTTTCAATATTTATCCCAAGAAAGATGTTTTTTACTAGAAAAGAGTATGGCCCTAATATTGAGGAATTCATAAAATAATTGAATTCATTTTTGAAAGAGGATTGGAAACATTGGGTATCTTGTATTTTAAAAGATGATGCAGTCATTTGGTGGCAATCACATAGCTGTACCCAATTGATGGCACTTTCTGATAAAGAACTTCAAAAATTTATTTTATATAAATGGTCTCATGCTGCTAAAGGGAGAAACAAGAGTTTATTTTCAAGTGGCAAATCTATATTACAGGTTCATGGTTGTATTCAGAAAGAAAATGTCATTGTTTCTATTAACCCTAGTTGCCAACAAATTTTTATCAATGTTCAGTTGGTTAATAGATTGCAAATTCCTACCAAGAATATCCAAAGCACATACGTTGAGGGTAAAAATGTTCAAATTTTTAAAGATTCGAAGGTTAGTATGGATAAATATGTGTTGGATTCATATTTTTATGTTATGGATATGGATGAAGTGGATATTGTTTTGGGATATCCTTGGATAGAATCAGAGGGTACCATTAATATTAATGTGCAAAAGAAGTTTTTGAAGTTGTGGTACAAGAAAAAGAAAATCAAATTGCACGATGTGTCTCTTAGTAAGAAAGATGGGCCCATGGAAGCTAGAAAAGAAGTTATTTTCGAGTCTGAAGTTGAATTAGAGGCAGAGCCTACATAAGGAGATGAAGAAAAACTACAGGAAGGACATAATCAGGAAGCTAAGGAGGTCATTGACTCAAAGGTACAAGGTGTTGTAGATTTGATGAAAAAAGAATAGATTCCTACAGTTGTTGTATATCGTCATCCACATCATATAGAGACACAACAATCATCAAGGCAAGGGCGTGTGCATAAACACATTTATGCACCAACAGGGCACCAGATAGGAAACCGATCAAGAGGTGCATGGAGGAATACCAACACTATGGGAAGAGCTCAGGCGATAGAAACAATCCCATAGAAACCCTGACATGATGCATGTCAAGATTAGGGTGGAAAGGAAGTAGATGGACATCATGTTTGACTTCCATTAGGATGGATGGATGGTCATACTTGGTACCAGTTGGCTACATTGCTTAGACGGTCATATTTTATGGTGTCTTCTCATGTTTCAAGGATGAAACATGTGAAGGGCGATGGAATGCAGTATACTTAGGAAGGTAATATAGGGTACCTAGGGAGGCACCCAATGGGAATGTCATTATGTATTATTAGTGGAAGTCATTTAATATATGAGAATGTGGGAATTCAATGTAAGGTGGACTAGTTCCACTATATTAATAAAGACTCACTAGGGTAGTTAAATGTAATAAATGTGAGAAGGCTCTCTAGAAGGTTCCTAGGAGATATAGAGAGATATATAAAGAAGTGTAAGCAATGTAATGAAATAGAGTGAAGAATATTGTCATTGTAACAAACAAGTATTGCTTGAGGAGTGCATTCCTTCCTTAAGGAATAATATATGGTGTTACCTTACCTCAAGGGTTTTCTCTATTTCTTGTGTTCAATATTTGGTGACTGGTTTGAGTTTTTCTTGTTGATATTGTGGGTTTATTTTGAGATTTATCTTCATATTTATTCAGGCACTTAACAAGTGGTATCAAAACCAGGTTTTGAGGATGAAGCATATCAACGAGGATGGAATGTAATATACCTAGGGAGGTAATATGGGGTACCTAAGGAGGTACCCAATGGGAATGTGTTTATATATTATTAGTGGAAGTCATTTAATATATGAGAATGTGGTCATTTAATGTAAGGTGGACTAGGTCCACTATATTAATAAAGGCCCACTAGGGTAGTTAGATGTAATAAATGTAATAAAGATCTCTAGAAGGTTCCTAGGAGATAGGGATAGCTATATAAATAAGTGTAAGCAATGTAATGAAACATAGTGAATAATGTTGCAAATGTATCAATTATTTCTTGAGGAGTGTTATCCTTCTTTAAGGATTAATATATGGTGTTACCCTACCTCAAGGGTTTTGATTGTTTCTTATGTTCAGTATTTGGTGAATGGTTTGGATTATTCTTATTGATATTGTGGATCTATTTTGAGATTTATCTTCAGATATATTCAGGTACTTAATAGAGAAATCTACTTAAACATAGTTTTAAAGACCATATGCACACAAAGCATACAATCCCTTCAATATAGAGTACCTAGAGAAGATAATCAACGAAGGTGTATACAGGGATATAAATAAGAATGAGAAACCCATAAGTTAAGTAAGAGAGAAATTTTGGACACTGTGTCTCGAGTATTATTAACCATCAGTAGAGTTAACATACATTATGTGACTGCGACTCTAGTATAGGCCA